>JBAMBR010003772.1:0-20115 GCA_037044475.1 Zaprionus obscuricornis
TACAGCTATGGACACATAAATAGCACAAATCGAAATTGTATTTTTGAGCTGTGATTTTGCCGGTATTTTACATCGTATTTTCAAAATTAAGATTTCAAACGTTTTCTTAACTCTTCTAGATTGTGTACAATCAAAAATTTTAAAGTTATCACTTTTAGTTTGGTTTTAATCTTCATTTTCCTTGGAAAAGCCATAATTTGGCCTGGTCACAGAAATAGCACATTTTAAAATGTTGCTAATTATTCTAAGAAAATGAGTTTAAGACTAATAATTTTGATTCAGAAATTTAGTATTTGATTAAATATCCCCGATTTCCAATAACGATATTACATTTTTCATCCATATTTTCTTCATCCTGCAAGAAAGGAGTCGACAGGAAGATGAAAATATGGATGAAAAATGTAATATTATTATTGGAAATCGGGGATATTTAATCAAATACTAAATTTCTGCATCAAAATTATTAGTCTTAAACTCATTTTCTTAGAATAATTAGCAACATCTTAAAATGTGCTATTTCTGTGACCAGGCCAAATTATGGCTTTTCCAAGGAAAATGAAGATTAAAACCAAACTAAAAGTGATAACTTTAAAATTTTTGATTGTACACAATCTAGAAGAGTTAAGAAAACGTTTGAAATCTTAATTTTGAAAATACGATGTAAAATACCGGCAAAATCACACCTCAAAAATACAATTTCGATTTGTGCTATTTATGTGTCCATAGCTGTATGTATGTACATACATTTATTTGTCTCTGACAGACATCAAGCTACATATGTGAAAGTTGGAGAAACAGACAAAAAAAAAAAAAGAAGAAGCAACTGTGCTTTTGGCTCATAATTTACCGTCGCACTTACGTTCATCGTATCCTTTATTTTTCTCCCGCTGCTGCTGCCGCTGCTGCTTTATACAGTTTCATTAAAAATGCAAATGAGCAGTGGAAATTGCGGACGCTTTAGCAAAAGAAGCAGGCAGGGGCAGTAGATGGAGAAGAACCCGAATTGAGAAGGTGCAAGCGTTCAGGTGAGTTCGGGAAAAAAAACAAACGAAAGACGCGCGCACAAACTCTGACGGACCAGCGACCAGCGAACAGACCCATCAGGCGAGCCGTGAAATTTATACAAAGAGCAGTTGGTAAATTTTCTTTTATACTCTATAAAAAAAAAATGGAAAGGAAACGAAGTATACTAAATGAACTTGAAATGCAATGAGAAATTTCTATGTACAATATAAAATAATTTATTTGCAAGTTCTTCACTTTCAGCATAGTGAAAATTAAAATAAATTTTAATTGCTTTCATTTTATAAATTGGCAGCATAATTGTAGCGTATAGCATATTCGGCATATTTCTTGTGCATTTTTGTTGCGTTTTGTTGCCAAAGGCAAACTGAGACCTACAGATACTGGAAGAGTGAGAGGGAGAGACAGAGACAGAGTCGAAAGTCGAATTAAATCGCCAAGTCCGAAATGAATGAAAGCAGCAAGCGATGGAATAAATGAATGAAACGAAATGTAATGAAAGCGACGACGACGACGACAGCGATGGCGATGACGATGAACGTTTACGTTGAAAAGTGCAACGCGTGGAAAAACTGTTGCCCTCTTTGGGCCGCCTTTGCCTTCTGTTATGACAAATAATACGAAAAAACGAAAAGAAACGCCGCAGCAACAGCAGCAGCAGCGGCGAGCAAAAGGAAAGTTTTGCCTGATTTCGGCAACGCTCAAAGTATAATAATGTTCTGCCGACAACTGAAACTACGATGAAAACGACAACGGCAACGTTTGACGTTGCCACCCACAAGAGAAAAAAAAAAAAGTGGGCGTGGTCATGGTCTATGTAGCATGCGGCTTGTGCCGCTTCAAGTGCACACTTTCTCATGGCTTAGCACTTTGCAGCATAGCTCGTTGGCTTTTGTAGTGCCACCAGCAGCAGCAGCAGCAGCAACAGCAGCACAGTATGTTTGTGTGTGTTGCAGGGAGGAGTAGACGATGGTTGCTCGGCTTATGCAACAAATAATTTAATTTTATGCTGCATACAAAAAGGCTGCGAGTGCGAATGCTGCGAGCGAAGCAACCAAACGAAATCAACAGAGCCAACAGAGCAGAGGCAGCACCAACAGCAACAGCAACAGCAACATCAGCAGCAGAAGCAGCAGCAGGCGAGGCAAACAAAACTAACAGACGAAGTAAACGAAGCAACAAGAAGAACGACAACGGAAATGCCACTTTACGGCCTGTTTGACGAAGAAGTGGACGTTAAGTTGTGAATATGATGATGAAGATAAAGATATGACGAGATGGCACAAAATGCCTAGATTATGCGATGATGATGCTGACGGCTGATGTCTGATGGTTGATGGTGACAACAGCAACAAGCAAAACTTAAATATTGCGCATACGCCGCCTAGGATAGCGGAAAATCGCTGGCAATGAGGTCGAGCTGTAAAAGTGGGCTAAACGTGGCAAAAAAAAGTCAGACAGTCGACAACAGACTGACATCTGACATCAGACATGAGGCCAGGATATGGTTTGTCGAGTGTCATAAAAAGCGAAGGCTTAGAAAATAAAAAAAAAAATATATATAAATAAATAAATTGCAGCAATCGAGCTTGAGCGAATTATGCAAGACATATGTTACACACATACACAAACACACAAATACACAGACACACACAGCCATACATACATACATAGAGCTATAATAAGCTTATGCAAATTGTTACTGCTTGATTTGAGGCAAATATTTTTTTTCTTGATTTTTAACAACATTTTGTAGATATAAAAAAAAATCGAAATGTAAATGAAAATTTCTTCATGCATTCAATGTCAAATTGTTATTATAGTTGTTGTAATAAGAAATCAAATGATTTGGAATTAATGCTGATTATTAGCATAGACAAACACAAATATTTATCAATATTATATTATAAGCTGACAAATATTCATTTTGCCAATACATTAATTTTTGTCATATTGTTATTGATTTCATATGCTTCAATTTTGTTTTATTTATTGCAAGTCAAAGTTAAATTTATTTTTATTTTATTTTTTTTTATTTAATTTTAGTTTATTTATTTTCTCATAGACAAAGAAACAGTGAAAGTTTCTTTGTCGCCTTGTGCTTACAAAATTGTTTGTGGCAATGCTTAAAAACCTCAACATATATCTGTCTCTCACTCTCTCTCTGACTGTCTCTTTCTCTTTGTCAATCTCACTGTCGCTTTGTGGCACTAGCTGAATTCCCATTAGCAGCAATGTTTATGTTGCTTCCTTTTTGGCAATAACAACAGATGTTTACCCACAATTAAAGTACTTAAATGACCACAAAGCGTCGACATTGATGCCGCTGTTGCTACTCATGCTCCTGCTGCTGCTGCTTCAGCTGCTGCTGTTACTGCTGATGCTGACGACGACCTTCGAGCGAATCTCAGACAACACTACATAAATACATATAATTTGGGTTAATTGCGTAAAATAATCATAATTTTGCTTCTTTTTTTTTTTTTTGTGCCAGCCTCTGGCCACAGGCACAACATGAAAAACCAACAACAATAATAATAACAACAACAACAATAGTGACAACAGCAATAACAACAACAATAATAAGAAGCAGCGCAACCTAATTCCTTTGATAGGTGGCAGAGTTTTGGCTTCAGCTTGATGTTGCAAAGTTAGCGGGCAGCGGCAAGAGAAAGACAGAGAGAGAGAGAGGGAGTGAGAGGCTTGTGTAGTGCATACTTTTGACCTGCTTTTGTTATCATCAAATGTTGGCCAGCAGCAGCAACAGCAGCAGCAGCAGCAGCACATGTGTGCGCAAAGTTTTCGCCACTGTCGACACATTAAATGAAATTTAATTCCTGCTGGCATCATAAGCAGCCAGCAAACACTATATGGCGGGCAGGCAGTGGCAATAGAGAACGGCAGCAGCAGCAGCCGGCGCAATGGCGTTTTCGTTCTGGTCGGGACAGCAGCAACAACGCAGCTGGACAGGCTTAAAACGTAAGCGAGCAACCAAAGTGGTGAAGCCGCCAAAAACTGTACTGTTCGCTGTACTGTATACTGTATACTGTATAGTGTGTGTACTATGAGTTGATGCGGTTGGCAAAGGCTTTCTTTGCCACATGTTGTATACACAACATCTATGGCACTCAGCTCCCTTCAAATCTCTTCACTTCCTCATACGGTTAGCCTTGTATTACGTGTTGTGCCACTATTCAAATGTTATTTAACGCTGGTCCAAAAATTTCTACTGGACGCTGCTGTGCTGTATGCATTGTAGGCGTGGCATATACTCATAATTCGTCGCACAGTTGTTGCAACAAAACTTGCGGCTAGCACGCTTGTCGTTTGTTTAAAGCCACAGACGAGCCTTGCCTTGCCATACCTACCGCACGTTGCCTTTGCGAGTCGAGCCAAAATTGCCATAAAAAAAAATTTCACGCTCATCTGACTAAATGGTTTTATAGCTTTTGATATTTGCTCATTTGTGTATGGGCCAAAAATGCGTTGATTTCATTGTTGCTCTGCTTGTTGTTACTCATGTTGCTGTTATTGTTGTTGTTGTTATTGTTGTAATTTATGAGCGGTCAGTTTTTGGGCCAAAACATTTGCCGCACGTTCTTTTTCTCCCTTTCTATGACTTTTTTGTTCGGTTCGCTTCGTTAGCCCTTTGGTTTGTGAGCACCCAAAATTCATAAACCAAACCGAAAACCAATCATAACAAATTTGTGTTGCCTACTTTTCGGGCAGCGTTGTGTCTGTCCGTCTATCTGTCTGTCTGTTTGAGCTGCCAACGCGCGCGTTGGCCATATATCTGTGATTTCTTTTTTTTTGCTTTTGCCTTTTTTACTTCGTTTCGTTTCGTTTAGCTTTAGTTTCTTTCTCTTCTATTTGATGCGTTTCTTTTTTTTACGGGTTTTTTTTTTTGGGTTATACGGATTTGTATGTCTTAATCATATTTTATGTTTTATATTTTGCGCTTCAAGTATTTGATGGGTGACTAGCTGAAAAAGAGCAGACTTTACTTTTTTTTCGGTTTTTTGCAAACATTGTCAGTGCTGAGAATGATAAAGATGAGCAAAAGCTAAATATATAGGGCGAGAAAACTAGAAAGAGAAAGATAGTAAAACAGAGAGAGAGGGAGAGAGAACGAGTGAGAGCAGAGAGTTGAGGCTTAGGCACATAATTTGTGGCATTACTCAGCTGTCCAAAAAGCCGTGAAAGGGCAGCCAAATGAGCAGCTCCTCATATATGTAGTTAGAGAGAGGGAGAGGGGGAAAAGTGGGAGAGGAGAGGGGTAACAGGTCAGAACATAAGAGTCATGTGCGGTCACCAATTAGTGTTTATGTGTACATTAATCTTCATATTACTATAATAATAGTTGAACAGAGAAAGCGCGCGTGAGAGAGTGAGAGCGTAGGAGTGAGAAAGTCAGCAGAAATAAGAACATGTGCGAGACATTAGTAAAAAGAAAAAAAAAATGCATAAAAAAGTGACACTTTTCAGTTGTTAACATTGCTTCTCATTGTCATCTTTCTCAATGATTTCCATTCTACTTTGCATGCAATTTTGACACTACGCTTGCAGATGTTATCACTGTAGAAATAAAAATAGAATAAAAATAAACGAATGATGGGAAATGAAATAAAATACTGCCTATAAAATAAAAATAAAAATAAAATAAATAAAATAAAAATAAATAATTAAAATTAAAAAAATATAAATAAAAAAAAGAATAATAAATAAGTAAAATAAAAATTGTTTTAAATAAAATAAAAATTATTTTAAAAATAATAATTGTAAAACTAATAATAATAAAAATATTATTAATAATTCAAAAAATCATAAATAATTAATTTATTGCATATAATTTATTGCATATATTGCATAATAAAATAAAAATTAACAATAATAAATATTAATTATAATAATAAATACTTAAAAATAATATATAATAAAACAATAAGAATATTAAAAATAAAAATAAATAAATAAAATAAAAATTATTATAAAAATAAATAAATAAAATAAAAATTATTATAAAAATAAATAAATAAAATAAAAATTATTATAAAAATAAATAAATAGAAATAATAATAAAATTATTAATGACAATGCATTAAATCATAAATAATTCATTTATTGCAATATTATTATTTTTTTTTTTTTTTTTTGAGAAATAATCTGAATTTCAATCCCAAGTTCAATTCATATACAACTAGTACTACAAGAAAGAGCAAACAGTTAGCCCCAAAAGTCCGGTAACTACTTCTTGCTGCCTAATAATATTTGTTAACAGGCATATTGGGCCAATTGGCATGCCAAGAGTCTTAACGTAGTCAGCTCAAGTGGCCGAGATACACTTGACTTGATTTTTGCATAAATGCCACGCAAAAAAAGCGGTTCATGCCAGAGGATGTAGCATGAGGAGATGGCAGACAACCTACCTAAGTGGTAAGCAGTAAGAACTCTGACTGTGTAGCCATCGTTAGGCTCACCGCAAATGCTCCACTTAACGCTCGACTAGGCACAAGGTCGGTAAAATCAACAAAAGCTGCGCTGCGGACTTTCGATAATTGGGGCCGGCATGAGCCCCAGGGATAGGCACAAGACAAGAGGCCGAAAAAAAAAAGTGAGAGGACAGCCATGGCGGTGACGTCGGGCGTCTGCGGAGGCTGTTGCTCGGCTGGTCGGGCGACTGGTTGGCTGGCTGGTAGGCTGCTTAGCTGGTCGGCTGGTCGACTAGCACTTCATCAGCGGGGCAATTGAAGCGTGTGGCTTGGGCCGGACTCAGGTTTTTCTGGTCGGGTACTAAATTACGTTTAGTGGGTTAATAAAATGCCAAGTACTTTATGCAAATTGAATTAAATGGAGCTCAGTTCAGCTCAGCATCAGCATCAGCATCAGCTCAGCTTTAGCTTCATTCAGTTGAGTTCAGTTCAGTTCAGTTCAGCTCAGGATCTGACTTCCGACAGGACAAGGGAAAGCTGTTGTAAAATGCGCTTCTAGCTGCTGCTTTCTCTAAACTCTCCTTTATGTTCTCCCGCACACACTCTCTGCTCCCTGCTCACTTAGTCCATAAGCTACATTTAATGCATTATTTATAAAGGATTAGCCCAGAGAGCAAATGTCATGCATCCTAAAACGGAAGATGGCAAAAACAGGAAGGAAAAACCTTTGCCTAACGAGAATTACTAATTGCCTTCATTCGTGTGTGTGTGTGTGTGTGTGTGTGTCTCTCTCTCTCTCTCTCTCTCTCTGGCAGTGTGTGTGAAAGTGTATATGTCTCTATTGTTGTTTTTGTTTTTAATTATTTGCATTATGAGACGCTCATTAACAAAGCAAATGAAGAAAGTCAAATGTGCAAGGCGTAACGACAGGAAAAACTCTCACACGACCAACGAACCTCAATTCCAAAACATTTGAAATGACACAGACACCTGTACGACTGCTGATGCTGCTGCTCCTGTATATGTGTTTGTTTGTGTGTAAACATCATTTAAATTTATAAAACCGCAACAACAACAGGTGCAACAACAACAACAACAGCAACACGAAGAATACAATAATAATAACATCCAGGCAACACTGTGACAATTAGGTTAACAAGACAAGAGATGATCTCGTGACAACACGCACACAACAATCGCGCTTAAGCACAATGGTTAAAGTTATGCAGAATTTGCTTAGAAATTCCAGAAGAAAAAAAAATCGGAAATTAATAAAATTCGTGAATATATTCTATAAGTTAAATATAAATATTATGAGAATAATTATTGTTAATTAATTATAACTTCTATTACAATTTTACTATGACCCGCAATTAATAATAATAATAATAATTTTATAATGATAAAAATAGAAGACTACTAGGAATCAGGTCCGCGAGTTTAGTACTGCTAACGCATTTACAACAGCAGAGATCATTCAATAAACCTATCCGTCAAACTATCAATATATCAATTAATATATCATCATACCATCAATCTATTAATTATTCATTCTACAATTCTGTCAATCTATCAATTTATCATTCCATTATTATAACATTTTATCAACCCATCAATCAATTAATCAATCTATCAATATATTATTCTTTCAATCATTGAAACTTACAGCTATTACTTTAAGCTATTAATAAATATAGTATTCATTAACCGATCAATCTATCAATCAATCAATTTAACAGTAACCAAAAAAACTATTTTTTAAAAAATCGTTTTTTTTTTATTTATTTACAATTTTTTGCATCTAGTCCTTATACAATATGTGAAGTATGTAGCAATAATCAAAGCGCTCGCTCTATGAACTCTATGATCATTTACATTTCTTATTCTTTTTTTTCTCTTGTTTTTTCTCTTGTTTTTTCGCTTCTTTTTTCTTTTTTTCCTCTTCTTTTTTCTTTTTTTGTTTTTCCAATTTTTCTTGTTCCTTTAATTTTTTCTTTTGCTCTCTTTCTTTCTTTTTTTTCTGTGCCGCTTCCTGTTTATTTCTCCTTTGCAACTCTGCCAACTGTACGCATGGATCCGATTCATCTTGACATTTGCTTGGCCTATCAGCGCACATTAAACGCATAGTTGTCACATAACTGGATACACAATTCGATACATAATTCGTAGTTAATCGGAATATTGGTAATGTCAACAAGCGACTCATTTTGTGTTTATTTTTTTTATTATTTTTATTTTTTTTTTATAAATAGAGAATTTAGAATTTATTTTGAACCAAATAAAACATAATATATTTATGTTATTTTTATTATGACTAGGTTTGCATTTATACTGAATACAATTTTTTTACAGTTTAAAATTTTTTGTTATTTTACTAAGTTTACTTGGATTGTGATTTATTTTTTTCCCCTTCATAAAATTAAATTATAAATTATTTATAAAGTTTTAAAAGTTTCTTTTGTCTAAGTGTAATTCGAGATATATAAATAAAAAAGTAAAAAAGTCAAGATCAAAGCTTGCAGTGATCAAAAGTTAAAATTCTGTTAACAATGCATGCTGCCATAATTACCGTTACATTTCAAGAATTTTTTAAAATTTAACAAAAAAAAAGCAATAAACAAAAGAATAAATGTCAAAATTTTTGCTTTTATAGACAACATAAAGAAAATATACATAAAATATTAAAAGAAATGTTTCTAATAATTATAATGTGCTCATCTCTGACTCACACACACACACACACACATACTCGCACATACATATTATGTCTGTTTGTAGATGAATGCAAATGAGTCTGGTTGAAAATCTGTACACGCGTGTATTCGAAATGAAAAGAAAGTAAAGTCCTTTTTATGTACGATTTCTGTTCTCTTCTGTTGTTGTTGTTTTATTTTTATTTTTTTGTTGTCTTAATGTTGTTGTTATTGCTGGCTTAAAATGAAAATATACGCCCCAACATTTTACATAATTAACTGACAATGAGTTTATGTATGCGTATTTTACTCTCTCTGTTTTTCTCACACATACACTCTCTCTCTCTCTTTTTTGTTTCTCTCTGTGTGTGTATGTGCTATGTACTCATACTTAACATTATACATACATAAAAGCCGACAGCTCTTTCAGTATGTCTGTCTCCTCTGTATTCAAAGAGACATGAGGCAACAACAAGAACAACAACAACAAGAGCAACATCAACTCGTTTGCCATTTCCCAGAGGACTTAAGTTAATTATCACATTTTTTACACACAATTTTACTTTGCATTGCGTTACATTTTGGGCGTTACGTTTGGCTGTTTTGTGCCTGGGCTGTGGGCGTGGCTAGGGCAAGTAAGCAAGCAAGCATTAAAGCGCAATTATGTGTATAATTTGCTGTAATTTACTGTATGAAGCACATGATATGAAGCAAGCATTTAACCCGCACAACAAAGCAACCAAAAAAAAATTGAAAATTAAATCAACTCATTAATATGCAATTATCAGACATAAACTGATAGAATGATGTCCATCAAGTGTGCAACTGAACTAATACAAAATTTCTCTCAGTGCTGGTTGCAGGTTACAGGTTGACCCACCGCCCACTACATAACTAAATAAATTGCATTTCTCTTCACTTTTGTGAGCATTTTTGCAGTAAATTACTTTTCATTTATACTACAACTTCTCTCACTTTCTCTCTCTCTCTCTCTCTCTCTGTCTCTCTTTCTCTAGTGCTACTACTCAGCAAATTCCAGGCGTGTGCCAACATTATTACATTCTTATCAATATTAGAAGCTGCTGCATAACAATTTGCTAAATGACTTTCACTTTAATTGACGGCTGTGCGCCACAAGAGCAAAAACAAAAAGAAAAACAAATAGAAAAAAAATATATTTTCTTAGAAAGAGGCTCATGAGAGTGTTTGCGTGCTTCTTGTTATTCGCTCTTTGGGTTTGCGTTTTGGAATTGCGATTGCGATTGAAAAACGCAGCAAACGCTAAAGATATGCGATAGCAAGAGAAGATTCAGTCAGCTAAGTATATGAACTCTGACCACGTGCTTGATTCCCATAAAATGCACATTAGAAGAAAAAAAAAGAGGCAGAAGGCAATAGCTAAAACGTTGCCATTAGGCAAACAAAACGGACAGCATCACTGGCAGAGCATCTCTTGAACATGACATTAATATTTATCAGTCTTGCAATTACGATTAGTATGAACAAACTATTGACTCAAGCTAACAGCAACAGCAATAGCAACTGAATCTAGAATGTGAAGCAAGAAGAGACCAAAGAAAGAAAAGAAAAAGAAAAAAAAAAACATTACCAGCCAAATTGTCAGACAAAAGCATTTGCGATTGCCTAGCAAAATTTATTGATTCGACGCATTGAAATAGTTCTCCGCGGAGCCATTTCAAAGATTTGTACGACAAAAATTTTGTACGCTTATTTTTTGTTGTTTTCTTTTCCTTGTCGTTTCGTATTTTTTTGTTGTTTTTTTTCTATTTTCTATTTTCTCATGTCTTTTCGCTGAAATTGCTAAAAAAAATTTCGTATAGACGAGCATAAAAATTCGAACACGCGTAGTTAAATACCCGTACAACACATTTAAACGCGCACACACACATACATAGAGAGACAGTAGTGCAATAGGTCTGCGCTATAAAGTGGGCGTGGCAAAGGCTATTCAATGAGACAAAGCACGCTTTAGTCTGGATGTCTGGTTGTCGGGATTACGTCCGCGACTGCCAGCCCCTGGACACTATATTCTCTCTCATTTTTTTTTTTTTTTTTGGCAATTGTATTCAACGGGTAACAAAAGGGGGAGGGAGAGGGGTGTGAGGAAGTGTAGTGACAATTTGGAATTCTGTGTTGTCGCCTCAACGATAAAGCAGTGACAAAAGTCACAGCCAACAACGATTAAAGTTCAATTGGCGTGACTAGCGACAGTTAGAGAAGGAAGCAACTAAAAAGAGAGCCAATTCATGGATACTTACGGCATGATTCAATGCGATTATTCAAAGTTTTATTTGTGCATTTTCCTTTTTTTTTTATTTATTTTGGTCATTGAAGATTGTTTACTCGTTTGAGACTAATTTAAGTGTCTAGTTGAAGCTAACAGTGCAGCATACGAAAACTAAATCAAGGGGAAAAACTAGCTATAGCAAGCATTGGATATGGTTAAGTTATTTTACGCTTAAACTAGATGTTTTTA
Organism: Zaprionus obscuricornis; assembly: GCA_037044475.1. NCBI lineage: Eukaryota > Metazoa > Arthropoda > Insecta > Diptera > Drosophilidae > Zaprionus > Zaprionus obscuricornis. The sequence continues at coordinate 11,643 of JBAMBR010003772.1, forward strand.
GCTTAGATTAAGCTATGCGTCATTGTTGACTAATATTAAATTTATTTTATTTATTTATTTAAGTTATTTTATTTTATTTTTTTATTTCATTTTATTTATTTTTTTTTATTTAATTTATTTATTTTTTTTTTGTTTATATATTTTTATTTTATTTAAATATTTTTATTTTATTTATTTATTTATATTTCATTTAATTTATTTTTTTTTATTTATTTTTCTCTATTTTATTTTATTTATTTTTTTTATTATATATATATTTTTTTTATTTATTTTATTTAATTTATTTTTTTATTTATTTTTCTGTATTTTATTTATTTTTTTTTATATATATATATTTTTTTATTTAATTTTATTTATTTTTTTATTATATATATATATATATATATATATATATATATATATATATATATATATATATATATATTTGTTTTTTATTTAATTTTTTTATTTTATTTTTTTATTTTATTTTTTTATTTTATTTTTTATTTTATTTTTTAATTTCATTTATTTGTTTTTAAAAATTTTTTCAAAATAATTCAGCACATAAAGCACAGTTGTAACTTTTATTTTATTTGAAGTTATTATTGCCTTATTTCAAGTTTATATATTAACAAATTTCCCGCTTCTAATTTTTTCAACATATTCATATCGAAATTTAATTGTGCCAAAAGCATTAATTGCCTTTCAGCTGATGCAATAAAAATATCAATTGCATAATTGATCTGTTAGCTGATCTCTGTTATTATTGATTTATATATGAATGTATGACAGTTAATGCTTATGTACAAGTTTGTATACATTATGCAGACATGCTGTCAATACTTCAATACATACTTCATGTATTTAGCACTATAACTATAACTAAAACTAAAATTATATCTAAAATCTAGAAAAAAGTTCAAGTCTATAGACAACGACAACTGTCATGAGCTATTGCTGTCTGTCAATTCGATAGTTAATTGCATATTTCGGAAGTTCTATAAAAATATTGGTGTTGACAGTTTGTAACGGTTCAACAGCATTATTTAACCATGAAAAGCAACAGCAGATAGATTTGTTGACCTGAAGTGTACATAATGTTACCTTGAATGTAGATAGAAAGAAGTTTTCACTAATTAAGTTAGACTGTTGACATTGATTAGGCAAGAAATACAAAATAAAATGCTCATACGACTATAGGATATATGCTGAGCGAGTGCTAGACTAGCAGATACTCTTCCTGCCAAATAAATAGGCATTTAGTAGCTATAAATTTACAGAATATCTCTAAATCAAATACAGTAATTTGAGTTCAACAATATGCCACTAATAAACACATGGATAGCCGCAGATATATGTACATGTATTACTCTCTAATTTAACATTGTTCACGCAGCCACAAAAAAAACAAAAAGCCAAAATAACTCGTTCAAACAACGGGTAGATAATTACAACGTTTGCACACTGTCAACAGTATGCAACAAAATTGTGTAAATCCAAATAATTAATGTGAAAATAATACAAATAGAAATTGAATTGAAAAAAAGGCTATATTAAGTTTATGAACATCTATGGCAGCAGTAGGCATGACAGTGTCAAAAAATCACTTAATATTTTTGATAAGCATGCAAATCAAAATTAAAATTAATGATTATTTTGTCGCATGTCTTTATTTCGCTGATAATATTTTTCTATGATTAGAAATCAAAAGCATGCCATTTTCACTATAAAACGAGCGTCTAACCTTGACCTAAGCTTTAAATTATTTGCTATTACTTTGCTGCACATTTGTCATATATATTTTCCGGGCTTTTTCCAATTTTCATTATTCACAATAATAATAATAATAATAAATAGTAATAATTTGCACGTAATCAATTTCCCAGCAAAGTGAATCTGAATTCGAATCTGAATTTAAATATGAATATGCTTGATTGTTCACAATCATCATTATAAAATAATTTGCATTCGTTTGCTAATAAAAAATCTTTCTCATCATCAAATAATCAGCTCTATGCCAGAGCACAGTAAAACCACTTTAAACTAGTACAACTAATGGTTATATATATCACTTGTCTATAAATATTATAGATAGCATAAGAAATAACAAAGTTAACACTAGATTTTCCAATGTATTATTTAACCAAAAAAAAAAAAAAAAATAATAAAAAAGTAAATAAATAGTTGTAAAATTAATTATATTAATTATTAAAAAAAAAAATTCAAGTGCGTTAGTTGAGTCAAAAGTTAACTGTTGTTACAGTTACTGTCACACTTAGTTAGTTGCCGCGCAATGGCAAAACAACAATAGCAACTGATTTATCTTGTTTAAAGTTCTCTGCATCCATATATCTCGACATTATTCGAGTCTCAGTCGCGCTGCTAAAAGCACGCGTCAATTCGCAAACGCTCAACGAACATTGACAACTTTACTTGTGATTTTTTTTCATTGTGTCGGAAAACTTTCATTAAAATGATATTCGGAAATTGTACGCGTAAACAAGTGTTAACAATTGGCGCATTGGCGGCTGGTGCTGTTTTAGCAATTGTTGCCATCACTGTATTTAGTCAAGTTGAACCCAAGAAGCCACATTGGGCGCAAGGACATCATGTTAACAAATGTTACAGGACACAACCCAATACAACAAATTCTACATTGGAATTAGTGCATATTGTATTTCGACATGGCATACGCACTCCTGTCGATACTTATCCAAATGATCCTTATGTTAAGGATAGTTTTAGTCCCACCGGTTGGGGACATATAACAAATGTGAGTGAAAAGGAGAGAGAAAACTTTCTTGGAGCTAAAGTAAAGCAAGGTGTTCCTACAGTTGTTTTCCAACTTCCAGTTCTATCTTTTCACTTAAGAGAAAACAAAGCAAGATGTTCCTATATCTCTTTCGCAATTTCTCTCTCGGACTTTATGCCTAGTTGAATATAAAAATCTATTTATCTATTTTACAGTTTTCTATGTTTTCTAATGATAGTTGTTATCTCAATAATTTTATTATTATGAATTTATAGCGTGGCAAGAAAGAATTGTATGAGCTTGGGCGTTGGCTACATCGTCGTTATGGTGAATTTTTGGGACCATATTATAGAGCTGAGGTAAATGTTTGTTTGCATTAATATGCTGTGAAAATATTATAAAATAATAATTATTATATATATTTTATAGAGACTACATGCACAAGCCACAGCATCATCGCGAGCACTTATGTCACTGCAAACAACATTGGCCAGCATGTTTGAGCCACGCGGCACACCAATGGAATGGAACAAGCAGCTTAACTGGCAGCCTATACCAATTGTATCGCAGCCTCTGGATAAGGATACAGTAAGCAATTAATTTTAAATTAATATTATTTTATATTTCTATTAAATTTATAAAAAATAGTTACTATTAGTGCGTACGCCTTGTCCACGCTATGCTGAAGCACGCGAAGAAGTTTTCAAGCTGCCTGAAGTGATTGCTGAGCATGAACCATATGCGGATATGCTCAAGGAACTAACAAATTTGACAGGCAATCCTGTGCGTAATGCTGAAGAAGTTAATTCGCTTTATATTACACTGCAAGCAGAGCAGGAATTTGGCTATAAGCTGCCGGACTGGACAAAGGATTACTTTCCAAAGCGCATGCAATTTCTAGCTGAGCAAAGTTATATATATAATGCGTATACACCGGAAATGCAGAAAATTAAGGGTGGACCTTTTCTGCATAAAATGTACAATGAGATGCTGGCAAAAAAGTCCGGTAGCCTTAAACCCAAAGATCGTGGCATGTATATCTACACAGCACATGATTGGACTGTGGGTAATATATTGTCTGCGTTGGGCATTTGGAAACGTCAGATGCCACGTTTTGGTGTTATGGCCATCTTTGAGTTACATAAGAATAATCAGACGGGAGATTATTATGTTGAGGTAAGCATATAAAATATTTTATAAAAAAAAATATATATATGAAGATATTATTTACACTTTCTGTAGATCTTCTTGCGCAATGATAAATTTGGCTGCGTGGAGCAGCTAAAATTGGCCGATTGTGAGTTACAATGCCCCTTGGAACGTCTCATTGCACTGAGCGAACCTGTACTGCCCAAAGAACCTAAAGAAGAAATTTGTCGCGCTCGAAATGTTGATTTTATGGAACCGCCGCCACGGAAAATTGATTATTTAGCATAATTTTCATTTCCATATTTTTTTCCCCCCTTAATGTTAACTGTAAATTCAGTATTAGTCAATGTTTGCTTGAACTCAGTGGAAAATATAAAAAAAAAAAAAAAAATCTATTATAATTTCTAATTAATTGTAATCAAAATTATTCATAATTTGGAATTTTATGAATTATTGTTTATTGCGCTGCTGCAATATTTGTTTACGTATTAAGCAATAAAAATAAATCTCAAAAGCGTTTTTGTTATGCTATAATCGCGACTTAAAAGACGCGAGTTCTCTATTCAGACAGTTAATAGACGACTGAGTAGAGAACTGAGTACGCGATATGTACGCTTTTGAGATTTATTTTTATTGCTTAATACGTAAACAAATATTGCAGCAGCGCAATAAACAATAATTCATAAAATTCCAAATTATGAATAATTTTGATTACAATTAATTAGAAATTATAATAGATTTTGTTTTTTTTTTTATATTTTCCACTGAGTTCAAGCAAACATTGACTAATACTGAATTTACAGTTAACATTAAGGGGGGGAAAAAAAAATATATGGAAATGAAAATTATGCTAAATAATCAATTTTCCGTGGCGGCGGTTCCATAAAATCAACATTTCGAGCGCGACAAATTTCTTCTTTAGGTTCTTTGGGCAGTACAGGTTCGCTCAGTGCAATGAGACGTTCCAAGGGGCATTGTAACTCACAATCGGCCAATTTTAGCTGCTCCACGCAGCCAAATTTATCATTGCGCAAGAAGATCTACAGAAAGTGTAAATAATATCTTCATATATATATTTTTTTTTATAAAATATTTTATATGCTTACCTCAACATAATAATCTCCCGTCTGATTATTCTTATGTAACTCAAAGATGGCCATAACACCAAAACGTGGCATCTGACGTTTCCAAATGCCCAACGCAGACAATATATTACCCACAGTCCAATCATGTGCTGTGTAGATATACATGCCACGATCTTTGGGTTTAAGGCTACCGGACTTTTTTGCCAGCATCTCATTGTACATTTTATGCAGAAAAGGTCCACCCTTAATTTTCTGCATTTCCGGTGTATACGCATTATATATATAACTTTGCTCAGCTAGAAATTGCATGCGCTTTGGAAAGTAATCCTTTGTCCAGTCCGGCAGCTTATAGCCAAATTCCTGCTCTGCTTGCAGTGTAATATAAAGCGAATTAACTTCTTCAGCATTACGCACAGGATTGCCTGTCAAATTTGTTAGTTCCTTGAGCATGTCCGCATATGGTTCATGCTCAGCAATCACTTCAGGCAGCTTGAAAACTTCTTCGCGTGCTTCAGCATAGCGTGGACAAGGCGTACGCACTAATAATAACTATTGGATTTTTTTTTTTTAATTTAATAGAAATATAAAATAATATTAATTTAAAATTAATTGTTTACTGTATCCTTATCCAGAGGCTGCGATACAATTGGTATGGGCTGCCAATTTAGCTGCTTGTTCCATTCCATTGGTGTGCCGCGTGGCTCAAACATGCTGGCCAATGTTGTTTGCAGTGACATAAGTGCTCGCGATGATGCTGTGGCTTGTGCATGTAGTCTCTATAAAATATATATAATAATTATTATTTTATAATATTATATTTTCACAGCATATTAATGCAAACAAACAATTACCTCAGCTCTGTAATATGGACCCATAAATTCACCATAGCGTAAATACAGTGATGGCAATAATTGCTAAAACAGCACCAGCCGCCAATGCGCCAATTGTTAACACTTGTTTACGCGTACAATTTCCGAATATCATTTTAATGAAAGTTTTCCGATACAATGAAAAATAATCACAAGTAAAGTTGTCAATGTTCGTTGAGCGTTTGCGAATTGACGCGTGCTTTTAGCAGCGCAACTGAGACTCGAATAATATCGAGATATATGGATGCAGAGAACTTTAAACAAGATAAATCAGTTGCTATTGTTGTTTTGCCATTGAGCGGCAAACTAACTAAGTGTGACAGTAACTGTAACAACAGTTAACTTTTTACTAAACTAACGCACTTGAATTTTTTTTTTTTTTTTTATTAATTAATATAATTAATTTCGCTTTAATTTTACAATTCCTTTTTTTTGGTTAAATAATACACCGGAAAATCTAGTGTTAACTTTGTTATTTCTTATGCTATCTGTAATGTTCATATACTAGTGATATATATAACCATTAGTTGTACTAGTTTAAAGTGGTTTTACTGTGCTCTGGCATAGAGCTGATTATTTGATGATGAGAAAGATTTTTATTAGCAAACGAATGCAAATTATTTTATAATGATGATTGTGAACAATCAAGCATATTCATATTCAAATTCAGATTCGAATTCAAATTCACTTTGCTGGGAAATTGATTACGTGCAAATTATTACTATTTATTATTATTATTATTGTGAATAATGAAAATTGGAAAATGCCCGGAAAATATATATGACAAATGTGCAGCAAAGTAGTAGCAAATAATTTAAAGCTTAGGTCAAGGTTAGACGCTCGTTTTATAGTGAAAATTGCATGCCTTTGATTTCTAATTATAGAAAAATATTATCAGCGAAATTTATTAACATGAAAATAAAGATAATGCGACAAAATAATCATTAATTTTAATTTTGATTTACATGCTTATCAAAAATATTAAGTGATTTTTTGACACTGTCATGCCTGCTGCTGCCATAGATGTTCATAAACTTAATATAGCCTTTTTTTTAATTCAATTTCTATTTGTATTATTTTCACATTAATTATTTGGATTTACACAATTTTGTTGCACACTGTTGACAGTGTGCAAACGTTGTAATTATCTGCCCGTTGTTTGAACGAGTTATTTTGGCTTTTGTTTTTTTTTGTGGCTGCTTGAACAATGTTAAATTAGAGAGTAATACATGTATATCTGCGGCTATCCATGTGTTTATTAGTGGCATATTGTTGAACTCAAATTAGTGTATTTGATTTAGAGATACTCTGTAAATTTAAAGCTACCTAAGTGCGTATTTATTTAGCAGGAAGAGTATCTGCTAGTTTAGCACTCTCTCTCTTAGCATATATCTTATAGTCGTATGAGCATTTTATTTTGTATTTCTTGCCTAATCAACTTTTTCTTGCCGACAGTCTAAATTAATTAGTGAAAACTTCTTTCTATCTACATTCAAGGTAACATTATGTACACTTCAGGTCAACAAATCTGTCTGCTGTTGCTTTTCATGGTTAAATAATGCTGTTGAACCGTTACAAACTGTCAACACCAATATTTTTATAGAACTTCCGAAATATGCAATTAACTATCGAATTGACAGACAGCAATAGCTCATGACAGTTGTCGTTGTCTATAGACTTGAACTTTTTTCTAGATTTTAGATATAATTTTAGTTTTAGTTATAGTTATAGTGCTAAATACATGAAGTATGTATTGAAGTATTGACAGCATGTCTGCATAATGTATACAAACTTGTACATAAGCATTAACTGTCATACATTCATATATAAATCAATAATAACAGAGATCAGCTAACAGATCAATTATGCAATTGATATTTTTATTGCATCAGCTGAAAGGCAATTAATGCTTTTGGCACAATTAAATTTCGATATGAATATGTTGAAAAAATTAGAAGCGGGAAATTTGTTAATATATAAACTTGAAATAAGGCAATAACAAATTAAATTAAAATAAAAGTTGCAACTGTGTTGAATTATTTTGAGAAAATGTATAAAACAAATAAATGAAATAAAAAAATAAATAAAATAAAAGAAAAATATATAAATAAAATAAAAATATATAAATAAAATAAAAATATATAAATAAAATAAAATAAGAATAAATAAATAAAATAAAAAATAAATAAATAAAATAAAAATAAATAAATAAAATAAAAAATAAATAAAATAAAATAAAAATAAATAAATAAAATTAAACAAAATGAATAAAATAAAATAAATAAATAAATAAAATAAAAAAAATATAATAAAATAAATAAAATAAAATAAACAAAAATAAATAAAATAAAAATAAATAAATAAAAAAACATGAATAAATAAAATAAAATTAATAAAAAAAAATTATAACTGAAATAAAAAATAAATAAATAAAATACAAAAATAAATTAAATAAAAAATAAATTAAATAAAAAAAAAAATAAAATAACATAAATAAATAAATAAATAAAATAAATTCAATATTAGCCAACAATGACGCATAGCTTAATCTAAGCTAAAAACATCTAGTTTAAGCGTAAAATAACTTAACCATATCCTATGCTTGCTTTAGCTGAGTTTTTCTCCTTGATTTAGTTTTC
>JBAMBR010003773.1:0-124192 GCA_037044475.1 Zaprionus obscuricornis
ATATTCGACACAACGAACATAACTCTGCTTTCTTGTAGTTTTCCCACACTGCCCAATTATAAAAGTTTGTAACTTTTTTTTTTCGAAATTTGTTGTTTTTCAGTTTTTGTATAGTTTGTTTATGCCCCTTGCTGAATTTTATATGTTGTTCTTTATGCATCCCCTTTCTGTAGCCACTTCACCGCATTTTAACTTTTTACGGTCAACTAGGGATATGAATGTGTTGTTCTGCCAGTTTTTTTCATTTTTTTTTTTTTTTTTGGTTTTTTGGTTTCTTTCTGCCTCCCTTCTCTAAATGTTTAGCTTTTGTTTTAGTCTTGGTCGCCATTGGGGCTGAAACTAGCTTGCGGTCTCGGTTTTCCACAAAAAAAAAAAAAAAAAAAAAATTGACCACGACCTTTTATGGGACTATAAAATAAGCCAAGTTATATGTCTATTAGTTTTTATGCCTTGGTAGTTAATTAACTATAAAGAAACTATTTTAATTATGTGGCTAGTGCATTTATACCGTTAAAGCTTGATTGGCATATCTATTTATAAAAATAATATTCAATCAGAAGGATATTCTGGGGGAACATTCGTCAAAACTTGTATAGGGTAACACTTAAATCTTTCTAACTAAAACAGAAGCCAATTAAAGCAGCATCCTTGAGGAATTCTCTCTCTCTCTCTCTCTTTCTCTCTCTGTCTGCCCCTCGCTCTTTCTAGCAAACTGATAGCAGCAACTTCCGTTTCATACCACACACGTTCTAGCCGTAAAGAGCAGCGCACTAAGCCAATTTCAGAGAGTTTATAATTGAAACTTGGAAACTGCACAGGATATTGCTTAGAAAAGGGGTTTAGGATGGAGTTGTACAGTAGGGAGATGAAGAATAAAAGGCTATGACGTAAAACTAAAAAGCAAAGCAGTAAACGGAAAGATAAATCCGTGTCCGAATCATTTATCCCGAAGCGGATATAGAGCGATTTGACTTGGTGGCAACATAATTTCCTGAGAGCATCGTAAATGTTAAAAGGGAAAGAGGAAGAGGAAGAGGAAAGAGTAACAGTGCGAACTGCTTTGTTGCGACAAGGAATAATGGCAACTGAAATTGCTGTCATTAATAAGACTGCAAACAGAAATGTAGAGTCTAAAGACAAGGCCTTGCGCCATTTTAATAAATTGTTTGACATTGACTACGTGATGTTGAGAAGCGCAGAGAGTAGCTGAAGATAATCGCCTTACAGCATGTTCACAATTCAGGTAGAAACATGATAGAAGAAATAAGATGGCAACAGCTCATTTAAAATTAAGAATAAGAAAGCAATGTTATCTTCAAGATGCCGAAGATCTCATACTCTTACTTAAGTTTAAAAATTTCAGAATAAAGAATTCTCGATTATTTGCCGATCGTTCCTTTATGTTATTGTGGTTGCATCCTATACAAGTTTCAGCTAAACAGCTTAAACACTGAGGGAATAGTTTACATTAAAACGGACGAAAGATAAAATTCATAATGAGAATGAAATTATATACTTTACGGTCTTTATATTATATAAGGATACTATAAGATATGTTATATAAGATTATATAATATATGTTTCGTTGAATCTACTACGTCACCTTCTGTGCGTTATAAACTCTTGACCAAAAGTAATATACCTTGCAAAGAGTATAATTACCTGGACAAATCAAGACATAGTATAAGATATGGATGGGGGACACAAGTGGGGTGCAGCATTTATCACAATCTTTAAATTCCAGCAGAAATGTCAAATTGTAGAAATCAGTTCAAATGACTAAATGTCAAAATGTCATGAAAATATAAATGACAACTATTAAATTTGCATGAGTTTTGAATGAAATAAATTTGTTACTTGTTCAAAATCTTTTGTCATGATTTGCTTTTAGTTTTTTTTTTAAATTATTATCGTCTGGGAAAAAGTTAAGCCGTAGTATACACTAATTGTCGATTTTCGATTTCTCACATTTAAAATCTGTTTACTTAAATGTTTCCTGCATATTTTCCATTTGTTTATATTTATAGTGTTTTTGCTCTGCTTAAACTTTGTGGTGGACGTTACTTTGGATAATCAAGTGCAGATACATAGAGATAATAATATTTTGAATACTAGACGAAAAAGAAAACAATATAAAAACACAAAAATATTTAGAGAATTTAAATATTTTCCGTAATAGAGTTTTTCAATATGTGAATAATTAAAGAAAATCAACTTCTGGTTTAGTTTCCCGTCAGTCATCACCTGATTATTCACTTTATTTGTGAAGGGGCTGCAAAAGTTTTTTACTGAACAACAAGTTGTAAAGCTGCAGTCGAGTGAGCACTCTATGGATACTGGGTATAAAAGCAAGTAGGATACGCTGCAGTTGCATATGTATATGCGACATTAATTTGTTGTACTCTACAGCCTTGTATTTTAAATGTTAAATTTGATTTATGAAGAGAGACAAGTGTCAAAGTTGGCATGCCAGTTTATCCGTAGAATATATGACTCTTCTTGCCTCTTATATACAGTACAGGATAGTAGCTGGCGAAACTGTTGCATTAATTCACAATTAAATTAATAATTTTTCTGATTGTTTACGAAAAATAAAGGCAGGAAGGTGACCAGATTTAGTTCAGTCTAGTGCATTGGTAATTAAATTTACACAATATTGGAATTTCTGTCTGATCGCTAGCGTGGCAATGATTTCACCTTACTCTTTGAAGATTTGCGTGCAGATATATTAATCAGAATGTTAGTACAACAAGAAGACGATTATCATTTGATTTGAATAAAAGTATAACGATGAGAAATTGAAATAAACAAGGCAGCATCTTAACTCATGATATCAATGGAATTCACAATAAAGCAAGCAATATTATAATAAGGAAATAGAAAAAGAATATTTTTATAAAAATAAGAATTTTCCGACATTCTTGCCAAATAATGCGATTTTTTTTGCCATAAATATATGAGATTGATGTATTTAAATATGATAGATAGTTGGTTGGAAATGTTTTGACTGATCAGCAGTTGATTCATTTAAGAATTTCACATCATTACGTTAGCCAGGCCTTCTTCGCGTTGCACTGATTACCTGTAGCAAATACATATTTTCCAGGTAATTATTTACCAAGCTGTAATATCCTATGTGTTGGTGTAAGAAAGCAAAATCATGCCAATGAATTAGAATGACCAATTATTTTAAACTTTAAGACTAGATTCGTGGACAAAAAAGTGGCATCAAAGTTCTAAAAGCAATTGTTAAAATTAGTAAAAGTTAAGGAGCGATATAATATTTTCAATTTAGATCAGTCTTATAATACTGCGACTCCTGGTGCAAAGTTTATAAGTTAAGCTGAAAACGCTTTTACACAAACACGAAACCACAGGACAATCAGTATTTTCCATTTACAAATTATTTTTTGAAAAGATTTTGGGAAAGAGAGTAACCAAATTTTATAAAGACTCTTTCCCTTTTTTCTTTATCGTATTTGCTTTCAGTTTGCAGGCAACACTGGGGCAATGCATTAGATGAAAACGCCGACACAGACTTGGTAAATATAATTTAGAAAATTATAAGAGGGGAATCGAAGGACGCGAGGGGTACTTATCTGAGCTGTGTAAACATTAGAAGCAAACAGAGGAAGCCGAGTAGATTATACATAATGTTATTTGCCTATGTATGGAGGTGTCTTTGTATGTTTGTGTGTGTGTGTGTGTGTCAACAAGTCAAGTGTAACAGATGACAGAGACCTACTATGTTGGCTTCCTCTACAGAATTCAGCCTGTCAGCAACAGAAGCTTTGCATAGCATTATGTACGACACTCCCCATGAGCTTACTACAACCAGATCCTTTTCCTCTACCCCGATCCTATATTACCACATGCATTGTCAATTTAACTGGGCTACAAATTAGAAACATGGAACGCTGTTGTTACGCTCTTGCTGTCAAACAAAAGTCCACTTTAAATTATAAGACCAAATATGAAATTCTGCAGACCGTCATTTTTTTCTCTTTTTTTTGCTCTCTTCATTTACAATAAATGAAAACAGAAATTTTCAATTTAAATTTCATTAAATTTACACCACAAGCAGATGCAGACAACTGCCAAGGGATGTAAGGGTGTAAGAGAAACAGGGAGAACAACCGACAACATGCAACGTCAACCACAACATTTCCCTTGCTTCCTCTCCGAAAGTGTTGTATATCCGTCGGGATTCCGGCATCCTGACGAATGCATGTTTGATGCACCGGGTGAGCAGGACTATCAACTCGTTAAATTGGCCACTGCTAGCTTTACTAATTGGTTAAATATGGGATCTGTAAATCCCCAACTAAAGCAAGTAATGAAGCATCAGATACGTCTGCCCGACTATTAAATACTCAGTATTCATATAAAGTAATTCAAAATTCTCACAAAGTCATAATATACTTTAAGTCGTTGGAAAAATACAGAATTATAATTTACACCCTTCATATGCACACTGCAGCAACAGAAGTATGAATATACCTGCAAAGCAAATCGTTTGTTTGACCTTATTTAAACTATCGTCATACTATATATCCGATTATATACAGGTCCTTTTAAATAGAAAAAACAGAAAAGTAAGGTTATTTTAGAAAGAAAACCTTGGAAAGAAAATTTTTCACACCCAGTTTTCGTCTGATTGTTACTATGGCAGACATATGAGTCGTCACTATACTCAAATTCTGTAATTTTCAGCCGGATAGCTTAACAAACAAAAATGTTTTTCATATAAAAACCGATTTTCGACCGACCGTTCCTATGGAAACTATATGATATACTCATGCGATTTGGATCAAATTTATATGACGACATGTAAGTCGCCACTAAACTCAAATCCAGTAAGTTTCAGCCGGATAGCTTAAATAGTCATAAAATAATTCACAATTTCCGGCCGATCGTTCTCTATGGAAGATATAGTGGTCCGATCCGGTTGGTTCCGACATTATATACAGCGTGTGGTGCATAGGGAGTATAGAGTACCAAGTTTCATTGAGATAGCTTTAAAACTCGAGGTTTCTTTCAGTCTGGTTTGTTATCTAAATTTTCCGATATGCATTAGAAAACATTGTTACTGTACTCTACAAATAAATCATATATCATGTTAAAGCAGCATATGCTCAAAGAAATCAATTAACAAGCCTGAAACTCGTATGTATAACAAGTTTTTGTCTCTTTAAGGACAGTTAATGCACAACCCACGAACAATGGCTGCCAGACGTACACAAGACTTGGTTCAGAGCAAAAACTGACCATTAGACTTGAGTGTAAGAGTGTCAATCATACGCCCCTTTGTTTCATCCCATCTGTCTGGATGCCATTCAAGTGGTTGTTGTCATTATGATTATCGTTGTTATACACTTACAATGCTACATTAATTTTGTCAAGAAATTGTAGCGCATAGAAAGAGACGTGAAAGACCCCATAGAGTAAATGTATTCTTTCTTTTTTTTTTTGATTATTTTATCCTCTTGCTGATGTCTGATGATTTGACTATTTTGAGTTACAAATAGTATTAAAAAAAATGAATACTACATTTGGAAAATGTAAAATACAAAAATAAAAATCAATATTTGACAACACTGAAATCAAAGGCTTTTGTCATCTTAGCTTCAAAGAACAAAATACAGAAACCGAGTCGATATCAGAAGAAATCATCAAACAGCAATCACTTAGCTGATGCGTCTCTTACGGGAATATTAACCCATTGAATTTACAGTCTCCGAGCAAGTTTCATTTGTTTATCCACAGCCGCAATCACAATACCTTTAACCCTGAGGGCTGTATACTGCGTCCCGCTCTGACATTGCCGTATCGGTTTTTATGGCTCGCCTTTTATTGCGTGCCATAACTTTAACATTCTTGTGCCTTCAGTTCGATTTTCTTCACGGCAATCGATGAACGAGCTCAAAATGGTGCATGGTGACTTACTTGAGTTTGTTTGGGGTTCGTTGGACTCTTGTTTGTGCATGCTGATGGGTTGATGGGTTGATGGGCTGATGTGTGTCTGCCTTTGAACGCTGCCTGCCTTTAATGTATTTCAATTATTTTTATTGGCTTATCATAAATTATAATGCCTTCTGGCCTTGGATTCCATATTTTTATACCCTTGTAGGAGGAATATTAACTTCAACCAAAAGTTTGTAACAGACAGTAAGGTTTGTCAATCACCATAACGTAACCCCAAGATAAAAACTGACAAAAAAAAAAAAAAAAGAAAATTAATTTTCCACACAACAGATTTCACACCTAACCACAGAATGATTACAACTACATGGTAGAAATCCCCTTTCCCTGTACTAAGTCTGGTTCATCAATCAATTTTTAAACTTTTTTTTATTATATTAAGTCACAAAATTTGGTCACTTTCATAAGCTGTAAATAAATCGGAACGGTTTGAACCGTTATAATATATAGCAAATCAAACTATAATATAGAAATTATTGATCAATTATATTGCAATTCCTAGGGTATGAAATCTTTATTTCTTTCTTCAGATTACTTTCCCTTACCATCATTCGTTTTAACTTGACTTTCACTTGACTCCAATCATTTTTACACAGTACTGTAGTTTTTCTTTCCTTCTTTACTCTTTCGACGCTCTTTTAGCTCTACGACCGAAACACATGTTGAGCCTTGTTTTTGGCATTGCTGCTTATTGAAAAACTTTCGCTTTGGCTTCTTAAGGAAAAACTTTCAGAAAATGGTAACAACTTTGCGTTCTTGACGCATTTTATAATTTCATGGCGTTTTTTTTCTCTTCATATTTTATTTGTTTGGTAAAACTTTCACAAGTTCATTATTCGCACCAAGTGCGCCATAATTATTTCTGCATTCAACACTAAGCAAAAATTGAATTGTTCATTTGTTGCTGTTTCCGTGCCATATACATACCATGCTATATATTCGAAATGTCTTTATCGTAAAACTCAACTGCTTATATTATATTATATGTTGTTGTTGTATTTTATGCAAATGATATACATATCATAAAAAGCTTAAGAGTCGGAATAACAATCACATATTCAGTAACTGTAGAATGACTTCACTTCGACCTGATTGTATTTTAATACTAATGGCATCTTGTTTTTTATGTAATATAAGAAGTTAAGTTGTGTAAATGATATATACGATGCGCTAAAGATTCTCTTTCATTACAATAATTTGCGAGAAATTTTTTCTAATGCTCCTATATCTCATGCTGCCATTTAAATATATTCTGACAAACCTTTTATATAATTTTTTATACATTTTCATTGAGTACCGGCAACCGATATCCAAAGAGAAACATTACAGATTACTTAATGTTATAGTTCAGTTGTCTTCCCTTTGAATAAGGTTAAAGAAGGTTTATTATTTTTGACCCAGAGTTAGCAACGCCTTCTTCTGAAACATATTCTTAAGTATATAATTGATCAGCATGAGTATCCGACTCCAAAATCAATTTTCGGACTGTTCTTCTGGTGTAGATCTAGTTTCTCAGTTTTAAAGCTCGACATCATAAATTGTATCATATTTCTGAAAACTTTATTCTATATCGGTAACTTCCAAATCGGACAACAGTTGATCGATCGAAAATTGACGTTTTCAATAATCATTTTAAGTACTTTGAAGCTATCCGAGTGATGCTTATCGGATTTATGTTTTGTAATATCAATAATCTTGGATCTACACTATGTAGCTATTGTAGGAAGTATTTGTCCAAAAAATTAGATCCTTATCCGAAAAATTTCTCATCTAAGGGTATTACAACTTTTGGACGGTGATGATAATTTTGCTCCCTTGCTTTCTCTTATCGTTCTTTCTTTTGTTGCTGCTTGCTTCTTACTTAATCATTTAACCACTGTTCCCGGTTGTATTCTTCTCTTTTATATTCCCTACTCTCTCTATATATCATAATGTCTTTTGTTCCATAGTTTTTTACTCATTTATGTTCGTTTTCCTTTTTACACTGACTCGCACCCTCGCCTTTCTCTCTCTCTTTCTCTCTCTCTTTCTCTCTTTATTTCCTTTGCACTTGCTCGTTAATATTTTACGCAATTTTAATTATAACGCCTTCATCATCAACCTCATCATCATCATCATCATGTTGTTGATATTGTAATTGTTGCAAGTTGCAGCATAGATGCAACTTCCTTGTAAAATTGTTTCACAAAGGCACAAAAAAAACTTTCTCTTTTATCGTGGCATTTCATGTTTCACTCTAAAGTTGGGTAAATAGTACTAAAAGACTCTTTCCGCCTTTTCCCTCCAGTGAAACTTAGCAGAAGTGCAAGTTGAATTTTTTTTTTCATTTTTACGTAGTTTTAGTTCAAGCTTTCAATTGCACGTTCTTGGACACTCTTTAAAGTTCAGTGTGGAATTTGGAATTTTAAACAGTTGAACAGTTGAACAAAAGCAAAAAACCAAAACACTTTGCGTTGTTTTGCGCAAATTAGTTTATAATACTCTTGCAAAGGATCTGTAATGCGCAAAAGAAGGCGTGGCAAAACACTTAATCTATGTTTTGGCAATTAGCAGCATTTCGCATGTTTCACAGGAAACTTTGAGTGTTAGGTAAAAAGAGACAGAGGCATGGAGACAGATATTGTGAGATGCTAAGAAAAATAACAGATGAATAAGAAGAGATTCTCATAATACTTAAATATTTGCTAAGGGAAACATGTGACAGAAGACAGCAGAATAAGCACGAACAAGAGCATGCACACACACGCATACATACATATATGTATGTGTGTATGTGTATGTATATGTCTTTTGTTGTACAAGTACTTTTTGTTGTGACTTTAACACGCACTTAAGTGCTTCAATATAATTTCCTAAAATTCTGTGTAAAATTTTAATTTTGTAACGCACACACACACACAGACACACATATATACATTCACATGCTGTACACTTTTATTAGCTTAAGTTTTCATGACGCCATTTTATATTCCCTGTGAGGCCTTGCACATTCCCAGATGAGGTGACTACATCAAATTAATCGCCTTGTCGGTTAACCTCTGTTGCTCTATGTACATATTATACATACATATACTATATGCTTCTACATACTCTTCGAAGGGTATATTACATTTCATATAATGTTTGATAAATATCAAGTCTAAAGTCTAACATGAACTTTCTATCTGGCCTTGCGTACATATCAATCTAAGCTCAAAAACTATACCAATTAAACTAATAGCTCTACAGTTCAGTCAGCTGAATGTAGCATGTGAAAAGTTTTCGTATTATTAGCTTGTAAGGGTATTAAAACTTCGACTTTGTTTGAAATAACTTTTCTCTCTTGTTATAATTCTTGTGTAATTATGTTTAAGCCCAACTTGATTTTTACTTTATTCCTGGAAAAAACGAAGAACTTTTCGTTTGAGTTTCAACCTTCGAAGTCTTTGAGATATGTTAGATTGGCTCCTGGGGTTACATGATTGGTTGCTCACCTTTCTGTGAACCTTACGGCCATGCACGTTCACGCACAGACAAGCGCACATACATACGCAACTTGAGCTTCAGTTTGTCAATATGGCATTCAGTCATGCAGCCGAAGCCACAGGAACTCAAATTTAAATTGAGTTTTCTTGTGCACAACTTGTGCACAATGACAGACAGACAGACAGACAGAGAGAAGAATCAAATAGACAACTTGTCTTGCAGCAACAGAAGACACAAACTGGCTTTGACATTCTGTAAATATATACATATACATATGTACATGTGTGTGTGTGTATGTGTGTGCTGATTGCTGTTTTGTTATTCATGGAATTGTTTAAAAATTTAGATTGCTGCGAAACTCGCCAATAGCCGTCGCTCTTGTTGTTGTTGTTGTTATTGTTGTTATTCTTGCTTGGCTTCTTGTTGTCCGCATTTGTCTGTGCAATCGAATATCAAAAAAATAAAAACAACACAAAAGTTATCTTTGCGTCAACAAACATTTTCATAATCTAAAAAACAAAAATATTTTCATTTTCATACGAAAACTTCAATTTTACTGATCAAAATAAATATGGCTGCCGATATAAACATTGCAAAAGCTGCCAAACCTACGGCAATACGTTGCACATTCTTGAATATTTTTCATATTTGCAATAACAAGTGTGTCAAATTTAGGAATTATAGTTCATATGAAAACGCAATATATTGTCATATTGAAAAATTAAAGTAGCAATGCTTTATACTATTGAATTTTATATCTAGAATTTCCATAAAAAATTTGCAATATTTGTAAGCCTTTTTTTGTAAGCACAGCACAGTATTCTAAAAGTGTGCTGACACTTTTTATACTCGGTGTCCTATGAGTACCAAGAGTATATTGGGTTAGTGACAGCAGCAAATGTATGTAACACCCATAAGGAGGCGTGGCCGACCCCCCCAACAACCGAGTCGATTGGAGCATGTCCGTCTGTACGTCCGTATGAACACACAGATCTCGGAGACTATAAGAGCTAGAGACTTGAAAGTGCTTGTAGTGTTTGCAGGCAGATCAAGTTTATTTTGGATTTTTGCCATGCCCCCCACCGCCTCTACAAATCGATGAAAACCCAGTCAAGCTACATGACTGAATTTTGGTAGATAGTTAGAATATTGTGTAAAAATTTGGTACAGATCGGATTATTAACATGGAAGTTATAAACATTTCAAATTCCAATACACGACGGCAACATAAACTTGATGTTTTTTCTTTTTCACACTTGTAAAGAGTTGGGCACCGAGTATTAAATAGTCGAGCATACTCGACTATAGCTTTCTTACTTGTTTTGTGCTGCACACAATAAATATATAATCGTTTTTGTATGTGTAAACCGAAACAGAGGTCGCGATTTTAGTTCGATGTCGGAAGCACAATATGCAACAGACCTAAAAAACAAAAATTGCATGAAATGCTTGAAAAACTAAAAAAAAAAAAATTATTAAATATTTTCTAAAGAAAAAAGAAGCATATGTGCGAATGTATATGTACATGAACTTCTGTGCTGGTGTGTATACAGTCATTGTCAGTTTGCACAAATAATGATTTTTGAAGTTTTCATCTACCTCAGATTCCTATACGCAGTACACATAGAATTAAAATATACCATACCAATTTTGTATTATTATTATATTTCTTTAATTACCAATTAAAATAGGATATAAATATATATAAGAAATCTCTCTATTGAGCTTTCAATTTGTATTACTTAATAGTAAGATTCCACAAATGTTTTTATTTTGTTCAAAATGTTTGACTTTAAGAAGTCTAATTTTATTATTATGCATATCATATATGTATACAAAGTATTTAACTTTTATATGCACTGTTTATTATTATTATTATTATTTATTATTACAGATTCAATTTTGTTTAAAAATTAAAACAATATAAAACATAATGTTCCTCTTATTATATATTCAACTTAATTATCTTCGCGTTTATGCTCAGCACGTTACCCTCCACGGTTCAACTCTCAACCATTGAACACAGCATACTCATGATCAACTTGTGGCGGCCTAATATTGCAACAGCGTCATCAGTAGTAAACCAACTCTTACACGATAGATCGATAAGCTACAGCTGACGATTGATCGATAAGAAGCTCACTCTTTATCGGCAATTCAAACAGGCTGCACGCGTATCCCTTATTCTCAATAAGCTTATTACATTTCTGTAATCGTAGCACTAATTGATATAAATAAATAGTAAATGGCAACTAAACTTCGCCATAAACTCGCTCTCTCAACTCCCTCTATCGACAATTGCAAGAAATGCCAGGGCTGCAGTACTTGTATTGTAAAGAAGCGTCCACTGCTTGTGGTACGCAGCTCTTTTCCTACACACATATGTACATATGTATGTGTATGTATCTATGCATATTGCATTATTATTCATACATAGATTTCATTATTTTTCAAAATTACTCTGCATAAAAATAAAAATTTGTCCAGGATGCACTATAAGGCCAACATTCACTTTATGTGTAAATTTGTATTCATTTCTGTCATTAACTTGAGCTGAATGAGCTGCATTCCGCACTATATAATATGCTTAGTGTTTCAACTATTTATAGGCTTCAAATTTGGAATTTATTTAATTTATTTAGTTTCTTAAACGCCACAACCCCGTTTCCCATTAGTAATCTTATAATTATAATTAAGAGTGCAGAGTATATTACAGTAGCATGATTGTGAATCGAATTTTTCATTACTTATTTTCGCTGTTTTTCTTTGTATTCGCATTAAAATTGTATTTAAAATCAATTCCATGAGCGGCATGAGATAAGGATATTGCCGCCTTTTACACACTTAAGGCTAATGGAAAAATCCTCTTAGAATTGCACGTAAAAATGAGACTACATCGAAAGACTAACAAAGTATTTGCAGGCATAATTTAATTAATTAAAAGAAAGCCCCAACAAACCTGCGCCCTGCTCCCTAATTCCCGGTTTAGTGTATTATGTCAATTAGCTAAGAACCGCAACTGGGAACGCGTAACTGAAACCTGAAGTAGAGCAATTCATTTAGTACATCTTTGCCACATTTCTCTCACTCTCTCATTTCCTTTCATTTCTCTTCTACTCTACTTTTACACCAACAAGATGTTGGACCACAAAGTGGAGAAACTGGATAACCACAACACAATTAGATGAAGCATGCCAGGCGAGAAGAGAATACCAGACATTGTGGAAGTGCTTCTCTTCAGCTTGAAAAATACCTTTGTTTTTCATTGCAAGCGAATGAATTTTTCCTAGGAAAGCTCAATGGAGCCTGAGCGTACAAAGACACACAAAACAAAACAAAAAAGTGAGCAACCTCCTCATGTGGTCGGTGAGCCGTGTAAGCAACGGGAGACTTTCACAGTGGCAGCACTAAGGAATGAAAGAAGTGTGAGGTGAAACAGACAGACAGTTTCTAGTGGAAGGAAGCATCCAGCGAGTGGCAGTCATTGAGTGGCAAATACAGTGCGTTCAGCTATCAGGTCGCTTTTATGGTTGCCCAACAGCGATGAAGTCCCATCGAACATAACAGACAGACAGCTGACATTCACACGCACATACCACACATACACACACACACATACACACACATACAGAGAGAGATATTTAGTAATTGACGTCAATGGAGGGAGATTAGCTGCCCCAATGTGCAGCCTTTTGCAGCTAGTTTGCCACATCATTAAGTTCGAAATTAGCTCATTCGCCAGCTGCCATTTTTTGAGTGCACTCTAACAGAAAGAGAGCGATAAACAGTAACGAAAAGAGAAAGAGAGAAAGAGCTCTGCTACTTTGCATATAGTCGTGAAAATATCTCAAGCTGCCAACTTGCGACTATTGCTGAAAGCAGTCTTAGATCTGCACTTCTCTTCACATTAAATTCTAGTGCAGCAGCAGAAACAGCAGGAAAGTCTCAAGTATTTTTCTTAAGTTCAGATAATCCTTTGCCTTAATTAAAATGAAAATAAAAATCAAAGATGCTCAGTTTAAGTTTATGTTAAATCAAAGCAATTTTTAAATGCAAATATTATTTAATAATCGAAAATTGCTGCTAACCAAAAATGCAAATGAAAATATAATAGAATTCATAGCAGAAACATAGTTTTCAGTAATTAAAGAGAAAAATCAAGTAAGTTTTGGCATAATGAAATTTAAGTTTCAATTTTATCATTGGCATAGTTTGCAGTACATTGAGAGTACAAATTCTTTGACACAGATTATATTAATATCTTTTGAAAGCCTTTAATGCCTCAAGGATGGCTTAACGCACTTATCACTATTTCATGTAATTATCACATGTTATTTAAAGTAATTTATGGTATGTTAAACTTGAGACACTTTTTTTTACCTTTTATTGAACTTAGGAGTCACAATTTATTCCAAAAATATTATCCAATTACCATAAGTTTTTTTTCAATATCCTTCAATTGGCAAAATTTAATTTGTAAATTAATAATAATAATTAAATCTTTTGAGCAGTCAAATGGAAATTGAATTCAACATATAAATGTTTGCATGTTTTTTCTTTCCATACAATGATATATTAATTATTTTCATTGAAATCTTCCATGCATAGAAAAAAAAATTAATACTTCCCATAAATTATATAGTATTCTTGAACGGCATTTCAACTTTAATATCAATGAAATCGATGCAATTCTTATTAACATAATCATCATAATTTGTACAGAGAAACGATCGGTGTAAAATGAAAAGTTTTTGGCCGTAAATTTGAAAGAGTGTAAAACATTCGTTGTGGCAAAGATAATTGTCTCAAATTTATTTATTTACTTTCTTTTGCATATTTGCAAAAAATAATGAAACAAATATTGAAATATTTTAATTAAATTGTGTCTGAAAATAGCTAAATAACTGACTGAGCAGCTTTTAATTTGTATGTATCACATTTTATGCTATTGCAAGTGACTCAAAATAGTTTCACATATTTATACTCACACACACACACATACATATAGAGTGTTTGTCTAACTGCAAATTGCAGTTTTAAATTGCAAATGCAATTCGCAGTTTTCCCCCATTTTCCAGAGACAACAAAATGTTCCACACACTGCAGTTATGCAAATGCGTTTCACACACTGATACAACTGTATGTGTCTGTGTGTGTTTGTTTGTCTGTTTCAGTGAGTGTGTGTTAATGTGTGCATGTAGTCGAGTGTGAAATTCATTTGACCCTCAGATTAGAAAAAAAAATTCGTATAGCTACCAAAACATTGTGTGAGGAAAATATACTATGAAAATATAAAAAAAAAGTATAAAAAAAAGAAAAGAAAAAAAATAATAATAAAATGAAAGTGAACTAACAAAGTTTGCAATTTGCCAATAAGTAAAACAATAAGTAAAAGTTCGCATTGAGACTGGCCATAAGTTTTGAGACAAAAGGAAAAGTAAATTTAATAATCGACAATTTGCACAGAGGAAAGTTTACATTGTCGTCGGGCTTCTGTTGCTTGTTTAAGTTTAATTTATTTTAAGTTAATTTGACAAAAATTGAAATTCAGCTTGAAATATTTTCATGAAAAGCGTAAAGAACTTTTTCAAAAAAAAAAAAAAACAAAAAACAAAAATTACAAAATAAGTCGACAAAAAAGCAAAAACTTTGCAAACTTTGATTGAAATTCAAAGTCGAGCAGTAAAATGGACGCTTCCTCTCTCTTCCCATCTCTCTCTCTGTGTGTGTGTGTGTGTGTGTGTGTGTGTGGCATTTACTTCCACACCATTAAGGCATAATGACACACGCAGCTTTCAAGGATGGACTATGTATGTAGAGGAGGAGAAAGAGGGGCTAGAGGTAATGGCAGGAGGTAATGCAGACCCTTTGTCTAAACTTATAGGCCTGTATTTTTGGTTGTCTGCCCTTGGATTGGCTTTTTTGTCGCCTCTGACATTGTGAACCCTTGTCAGCTGCTGCATAGAAAAGCAAGGAAACTAAAGAAATGAGAAAAAGAGAAAAAGAGAAGAAAGCGATGACTAAACTGATAATATTGAATTTGCTGCTGTGCTTAATCATGAGCAGACTTCACTTACAGCACAATGCGTAACGAATTCAAACAGAAGCCTTCTTATGTGCAGATTATCACTGTCACAGCTGAAGTCATAATAAATCATTTGGTTTTAGCCTCAGACAAAAGAAAACACACACACACACACACACACACATACATACATACACAGAAATACGCCTTTGCAGTCTACAAGAGATTGTACTTACATTCGCATCTAATATGCGTCTTTGATTAGCTTCTCCTTCTCCCGCAACCTCCACACTCTACTTTAATGTGGCACAGTGTGCTGCGCAGGTGGCGCCAACTTAAGTTGACCCTGAACCTAATGAACGGCCGCAATTAAAATCAGCTTGAAATATATATCTGTTAAATCCTCTATTCTTTCTCTCTCTCTCGTTCTCTCTCTCTCTCTCTTTTTATCATATCTCTACTTTCTCTCATTCTTTAATTCTTTGCCATTTACAAGCAGATTAAGAAATTAATGGCCAACCATTGAAAAGGCCGACATAGAGAGAGAAAGAGAGAGAGAATTTGGATTTGTTTTGGCCGACTTTTGGTTTCGCTTTGTCATTTTTCATTTCTAATGTGCGCCACGGGCCAGTCCAAGAATGAAAGAAAGTTTCTCCTACAATGACAAGATTAGCTACACTTTGGCAAAGAATAAAAAATAAATAAAAAAAAAAGGAAATAAAAAGCAGAAAAATAAAAAAATTCAAGATTTTTCAGATGTTGAATGGAACCAAGAACATTATCTATGCCATTCTCAAGGAAAACATCTAATTGAGTTGTCGAAAAAAAAAACAAGAAAAAAAAGAAAAAAAAAAACAGAGAAAAGACAGAGCAAAAAAAAAAAAACACAGGGAAAACCTCTAGTCACAACATAAAGTTGAAACGCTCAGCTGAGTCTCTGTTCCTGGCCGTATCGTAAAGGTGGCCACAAAATTAAATACCACACAATGAGGTATGCGAAGTGTGGGACTGTAACTAAGCAGCACATGGCGAGTCGTTAAAAAAAAAAAACAAGAAAAAGCAAAAAGGACAATGACAACAAGGACAACGTTTCACGTATTTATATATTTATGAGCCACAATGTGGAATAAGTGACTTCCGTTAGCACGGAAACGGTCGAAAAGACGAACTAAAGACGATAGTCCGTTGCTCTGATTAGTGGTTAGCGGCTAATTTGCAAATAGAATGGAAATTGAGCTATACGAGAAAGAGAAACTTTTTCATTCTAATTACATCTCTGTTGCCAGGCCAAAAGGTGAAAGCGTTCGCTCTAAGCCATGAAATGAAATTTGCCAAGCCAAGAGCTCGAACCTGTGGACAGTGATATATGAATGTTTTGCTGCATACACAACTTGCACGCAGGCTAAACGTTTATATTAAAGCTGAGAAACAGTTGAAAGCATACAAATATCTTAAATTCATTTCATACTGATGAGAAATATAAAGTATACGACGCGTAGACAGCAATAATTTACATATATTCACTAAAACAATTCAAGGGATATAGAAATATATTTAAGATATATTTTACATGCATTTCAATGACAATTAAAAATATAAAGTATACGACACGTGGAACACAATAATTTGTATATATGAATTACATGAATTCTGATGACAATTAAAAATATAAAGTATTTGTGTATAACCATTAATTGAATATAAATAGCAATAGAAATATATTTTGCTTCATTTTACAAGCATTTCTCTCGCAATTAAAAATATAAAGTATACGACACATTGAGCACAACAATTAATGTATTTTTCATTTGTTCAACTTCATCAGCCGTTAAATAAAATATTTATATGAAATAGTGTGAATATTGAGTGTTCGATTTATAGCGAGTCATAAATTCTTTAAGCTGTCAAACTGATATCCTTTAAAAATGATGACAATCGTGCAGCTAACGAAAAAAAATCTCAAAAAAAAAAAAAAAAACAACAAAAATAAAATATATAATAGATATTTATGGAAGTGACTGATTGACCAGTTTGGGCGATTGGGACGATTGGGATGATTGGGATGATTGGGTGATTGGAAGTTTGGCTTCATACACATGGTCGGTCAGTCGATGCGAGGCCGCAGGATGTTTGCTTTATACATATTTGATTTCGCCCCTTTGCAAATATTGTTGCTGCTGTCTCATCGTTTGTTTTCATAGCTACATATACGATGTATTCCTCTTGGCACTCAGCACCGCTATTCTACATGTAGCATTGCCTGTTTTTCATATAGTCTTCCGCTTGTCATATTCAACTGACATGAATCGTGTTTACTTGTCATAAATCATGGCAGACAACAGGCGAGTTACAATTTGATTGGCAAGTTGAAGCAATGCGTGGGCTGCAAACAGTTTAATGGAATTGTTTATGACCAAAATGAAAAGTAATATTCATTTACAGTTTCTCTAAAAGTTATGTTCCTCTTCTACAATTTAACAGTTTTCTTGCCATTTCACATTTACAGCGATGCTTAAAGCTGCAAAATGGCGAATAGCGAATAGCGTATAGCGTATAGTGAATGTGTTCACATTTCGCACAGTTGAATCCTTTCCTTTACCACTGCTCGCAAAACGTCGACAAAGCGTTGAGTCAAACTCTGCACAAATTCTCTGTATGGTTGAAATCTTCTACAGATATTGTGTGTGCTAGCCTAAAGGCTCGTCGCGGCCTATTCAAATAGCCAAAGTAAAACGAGAATAAACGAATAACAGAAAGAGAGAGAAAGATATAGAGAGAGAGAAGACGACGAGTTGAGCAACACACAAACGACAAGCGACTGTCAAAGGATGTTGCCTTGGCTTGGCTTTTACCGTTTTACGTTGTATGCATATAAAAGGCTCAAATAACGCAATGGTAACATTTACCCAAAAAAAAAAACAACAATAACAACAACAAAAAAAATGAATTCCTTTTGGGTTCAGGCCTTTTGCATTTAAGCTGCTGCTCCAGTGGCTTTGGCCAGCTTCAGCTTTCTCAGCTCTCTCAGCTTTCTCAGCTTTTCTAGCTTTTCAGTTTTCAAAAGCATGCAAATAATTTCATTTTAAAGCTAAGCTATGCGTAAAATTTAAATAGCAAAATGTTCTTCAACATAAATCATTATTGATTACCACAGCACAAACTTTACAAAGCTGTTGCCTTAAAAGACCAAAAGAGAGTGAAAGAGACAGAGAGATAGAAAGTGATAGCATATACTTAACAATCATATGATGGCTGGCGAAGCTTAAGCTTCATAAATGATGTACTTATGTTATGTAAAGTAAGGCTTATATTTTTTTCCTTCTTCTTTTTTTTTTATTTTTTGTAGTATCCATGGGTAACAATCATTTGTCATAATTTTGTATAACGTGATATACATTACAAGTATATACTTTTCATACATTTTCTCATGTGTTTTCTAATTAACTTTAAAGTGACTTTAATAGCAAAACTAACGTTGTGTCAGTGCGAATATAAAATGAACAAGTAAAATACATAAATGTGCTAATATAATTTAAATGAGTAAAGGGATAAGTGAGAGAGAGAGCGAGAGAGAGAGAGATATGCTTAAATAGCTTTTGATGGCTATACAACTGTTGAGCTTTCATTAGCTCACACATCTGTTTAGCTGTCTCGGTCTACTCTACTCAACTCTACGCTACTCTACTCTATGCTACTCTGCTTGGTTATCCTTGTATTTTTGTTCACAGTTATGCATTATACATTTGCACAAATGTTCTTTTTATGACCACCAAATGCGTGTGTAATTATGCCTCGGACCGTACGCCTGATGCCTGTAGCCTGTGGCATGTAGCCTGTAGCCTGTAGCCTGTAGCCTGAAGCAACATTCCAAACTGGCCACAATAAATGTGACTGGCTGACCAAATGGTGCGCGTGTTGCTTTCTGTATGTACACACATACACACACACGCATATGCATATGTATTTATATCCCTGTGTGTGTATGTGTGTGTGTGTGTATGTTTGTGTGTAAGCGCAATTTTATGTTACATACGTATAGCGTGAGTTTAGTGCCAGGCGAATTGCCCCAACAATTATTATGATGGCTGATAAGGGACACACTCTCCTCACTCCATCACATAATTCTCTCTCTCACTCTCCCTCTCTGTCTCTCACACGCACAGTTACTCGCGCGCGAGCTGTCTTTCTCTTTCACCTACAGTAGTCACGCAGACACACTAAATGCGCGCGGCAGCATTTGGTTTTGCTACGTGACTGTTGCTTATATTGGTGTGGCAACTTTTGCGTATACGCAACGTGCTGCATGGGGTTAACATAATACGAAGCGTATACGTAATGTGACGTGCTTCAAAAACTGAGAACAACGGCAACAGCAACTTGACTTGCTTGCAATGTGCTCGCACATGACATTTGTGAAGGCTTTGCTTGCCTTGGCCTTTTTTATATATATATATATATATGCCAAGAGATGCAGGGGGAGAGTGTGAGAGTGCGGGTTGGTGCCACATCACCTT
Organism: Zaprionus obscuricornis; assembly: GCA_037044475.1. Lineage (NCBI taxonomy): Eukaryota > Metazoa > Arthropoda > Insecta > Diptera > Drosophilidae > Zaprionus > Zaprionus obscuricornis. The sequence goes on from JBAMBR010003773.1 coordinate 19,987, forward strand.
TTGTGCGCCCATATGTGGCAACAACTGTGGCCAACGCATCCATTATCATTCCATTTATGCACAAGCCTCACTTGGCAATGTTTTGTTTGTCGTTGTGTCTCACTACGTTCTTCTCTGTCTATCTCTTTCTCTCTTTCTCTCCCTCGCACTCGCACTCGCACTCGCACTCATTCTTGTTTTGTTACTTTCTTTACTTTTTTTATTGTTTATTACTCTTTTATTATTATCGCAACTGTGCTGCGCTGTATTTTCTGTCTCTGTCTCTGTCTCTGTCGTTGTTGCTGTTGCTATTGCTTTATGCGGGCGCCATTATTTCAGCTCAGGCTACAAAATTTAAGACAAAACACTCCCAACAACAGACACACAAACACACAGAGAGAGAGAGAAAAATAGAGAGAGAGAGAGAGATATATACACTTGGAATTCGTTGATGAATTGCCAGATTAAAAATGCCAAATGGACGCGTACAGCGCGAACTGTGCGGTTAAAGGACAAGCGGAACAGTAGGACAGACAAAACTGACAAACTGCCAAATTGACAGACAAAAAGTAAAATGAGGCAGAGAATGAGACCGACAGATGGACAAGCGGCGAAGCAGTTTGATTGAATGACAGCTGAACAGACAGGCAGGCTAAAATGGCGATTAAATTATATAGTCGATATTAGTAATTTCAATGCTCTAATTGACAATGGCGAAAATGTTCAATTTCGTCTGCTAGCCATAAAAAAAAAACAAAACTCCGACAAAACTATTTACTATTTTTTTTTGAAAAATTTATAATTTAATATAATTTATAATAAATATATATTATAATTTTATAATTCATAATACAGTTGCTATAATTCGTAATGGCATGAGAATCACATTTTTTACGAATTACAACGGACTTTGAATTATTTTCGAATTACTTACATTTTTTTTTTTTAAAGGGCACAGAAATTTTTTACGTAATATTGAGAATTTCGAATTAGCGGATATAAATTATCGAGACTCGACTGTATATATATATTATCATATATATTCCTGATCAACACTGTATGTTGTCAATTCGATAATCTTGTAAGTAGCAACTAGTCTGATCGTACTACTATAGCATATAGCTGGCAATCAAAGATAAATTTATTGACATTATTTTGCCACTAACATTGCGTGCATAATTGTACTAATTCTATTTATACTCTAATTACAAACAAATACGACTGCAACTATAATCATTGTTATTATTTTATATACAAATTCCATAAAATTAGAATTTCTTAAATTGTTAATTCTGCTATTTTTTATGCCTATAACATTTACATTTTTTATTTTATTTTATATTTCTATAGCATTTTTATAGAATATAAAATATGAACAATAAAGTGTATATTTTCTTGATCAACATCGACAGGAGAATCCAAATGTACATGTTAGTCTGTCAGTTAGTCCGTCCGTTCATTTATGCATTCAATGGGAACAGACTAAAAGCAAACAAAATTGACTATTTATTTCATTGAATAAGCGATCAGAAACTGAGCAGCAAACAACTGGATGAAAATTTAATAAAAATTTTTAATTCCGTTACGACTGAGACTGAAAAATATAAAATGCAAATGATTTCAAAACCAATGTTTGTCAAAATTATAGATGTTCAGTCAGAAATGACAGGCCAACAAAAATTAGCAGCATGTACCAATTTCTACGAATTTGCTTTAAAAATCAGTGTTGCATACTTTTGGGATGCCGCAAAAAAAAAAAATTGCATGGATCAGTATATAAATATATAACATCGCAGCTTAAAAGTATGCTATAAAATTTGAAATTAAAAATTCATTTACACAGTGACAATGCTACAGTAAAAACATGCCTTATATATTGTTTCTATGCAAAAATCAATAAGTGCTGCAGCTTGGAGTATCTATTCTGTTCGCCTGGAATTTCATATAGAAAAATCTCTTTTTTTTACTATTTCAACTCTGACATGAATGTCAGCCGTAACGAAAATTCAAATTCATTCTCAAAATATTCGATCAGTCTTCAAGCTATTTCAACTTTGTATACATACTCTTTAGCCTCATATGCTGCATGTACGTCGAAAGCAGCCGAATCGAACCACTATATTTTATAGCTGTTATATGAACGATCGGCATAAAATGAAGTTTTTATATGAAAAACTTTTTTGTATATTAAGCTATATAAGCATAAACTTCTAAAATTTAATTTGTCTCATACGGCTCTCCCATAGGAACGATCTGCTGAAAATTGAATTTTTGTATTAAAAGTTTTCTTCAATGACTGCAAGGGTATAAAATCTGCGACTAACCAAAAATAACTTTCGCTTTCTTGTTTTTTCTTCATTTCAACTGTTACTCAAGCGCTACTGCATCTTCTTCTTCTTCGTCTTCTTTTTCAAGTATCTGTCAAAAATGAAGAATGCATTATTATTATTATTATTATTATTATTGTCAACTCAGCTGTTGTACCTCATAATTTACTATCAACATTATTCACAATGCTAAGCACAAAAAATAAAAAATTGCATGGTAAACAAAATCTCTCTCACTCTCTCTCTCTCTCTCTCTCTCTCTCTCTCTCTCTTATAGTGCCTTTATTGCTGCTCCTTGATTTATAGTTATATAAAAACGCACAAAATATATATAAAAAAAAGAAAAAATATAACAGATGAAATATTTACTTACTTGTCTGTGGAGTGCGATGATTACATCAAAATAATTAATGTGCCAACATTTTGCAGTTTTCGTTTAATTTTGACGCTGCTCTCAAGTTCTGTTCAAGGCAGAGAGTCGCAACGTAAAGATATTTCGCCTATGCCTATGCATTGAACATAATTACAAGCAGCATGAGAATTATTTTAGTATTTTATTAAAAATTGCTCATACGCCACATGGCGCACATTGACGGTAAAGTTCATTAAGAGTTTGGGGTTAGAAGCAGCAGCGCAGGACAGCGCAGCGCTGCGCATCGACTTCAAGCCAAAGCAAAGCCAAGCTAAAGCCAAAGCATGTACATACATATTTGGGGGCATCATTTCCTGTGCGGCAATTACAACCAACCAAAAAGGGCATTAAAAAAAATCCTCAACAGAGCACGCAAAGCCGTCTGGATATATGTACATGTGTATGTGTATGTGCATATAGTTCTTGTTGTTATTGTTGTTGTTGTTCATATAAAAACAACAAAAACCAAAAAAAAAAAAAAAGTTAATTTCACTAAAACAAAAACAATAACGACGGAGACTGAAGCAAAATTACTTTTACTTTTATTCTAACTCTGGGGGCGCACAATGTAATAAAGTTTTTTGTTTCTTCATGTTGTTCGACATTTTGCCCGCACGCACATACACACACACACACAAACACACAGACAGTAAGACATACATTCACACACACACAGAGAGATTGTGGCCACGTGTTGGCTTTGTTTCGTTTTGTTTTTTTTTTTTATTATTTATACATTTAGTTATTCATTCATTTTCACTTTAACCTAGATTTATTTTGATTTTCTTTTCATTTATATTTTTTTTTATTATTTTGTTTTTTTTTTTATTTTTAATTTTTATTCTTATTTTATTGTTTTATGTTTTTGCTTTACTTTTCACGTAAATTCACGTCGAATTTTTTTTTTTTGTTTTCAACTGTTGTTTGTGTACCTTTTTTATATAATGTAATGTTGTGACGTCTGTGAAAGCCGCCAAAATACTGAAGACGCCTAACGGTAAAATTATTAAGTACGGCAACAACGTTAGCAGCGACGGCAACAGAGGCAGCGACGTTACGCATTTTGACATTTGTTGCGTCTGCGCATCGCATTCAATCGAAAATCAAAACAAACTTAACACTTGTCAAATTCAACAACTAATAATTATGCAAAGCTATTATTATCACAGGCACGCAACATTTACGTAAAGTAACAAATACAAATTATTAGTTAAAAGCCGCAAAAGTCTCCAACAAATCATTTTAAATGTGTAACATTGTTATAAATCACCAGCGCTTCATAGCTCATCGAAGACCATTACGATCATCAATATATAAAAATATGTTTAAAAAATTTAAATTCATACTAACGTCTGTTACTTTTTTCAATTATATTTTTATTGCCATTATACGTAAAAGCGCCATCTGTTGTATAATGACGAAAGCTGTTCGTTACATTGAAGAATAAGCTAGCTGCTATGAAATTCAGAACGCAATATGAGCACATGCGCTTAGAGATGTAGAGAGAAAGGGACAACTATACACGTTTCAATTTGCTTAAATGGCGCGCGAAATTTAAATTCAATATTTTGTGACTGCGAACGGGCATTGTGAGTAAACAAAGGTAATAATTAATGATTTAAAAAACTAAACACTGTATTTTTTATGCAAATCATTAGTTTATTTTCTTATCATATAAAACAATATAAACAATTGTATAATATAAAACAATAAATGTGTAATTCTTATTCCGTTATAAATCTCAAATTATTAATTTAGAAAATGTATAAAATTAAAATTAGAACTTAATTAGTTACAAAACAACATTTAAATATAGTTTAAATACGAAAATACTTTTTTGGGCAAGCTAGACTAATAAAGTGAAATAACAATTCAATATTTTTTTTTTCTTTTTTGTTTAAAGCAACCTTATGTTTGGCCTATCACATAATAACTTTGAACCGCTTAGACTAGATACTTGTATATGTCAACTATTCCAATAAATATAAATTACTCAAGGGCAGTGATGAAAACTGCTACATAGTGATTATCCTTACTTATCAAATGGTACGATTTTCATTCTCCACGCATTTTTAATCATATCCGATGCCTTCTCGGCAATCATAATGACAATTGCATTCGTATGTCCAGCTGGCACATGTGGCATAATCGATGCATCAGCAACACGCAACTTTTGTATACCATGAACTCTTAGCTGAGCATCCACAACCGCAGAGCCATCTGTGGCAGGACCCATTTTACAGGTGCCCGACTGATGTTGTAAACTGGAGCCATAAAGACGCAGGCAACAGCGCCAATAATCGTGACTAGCAAAGATCAAGTGTTCGCAGCCAGGAAATGGTCGAGCATGGAAGCGAGTTCCCATCTTTTGCATAGACTTTGTGCGCGCTACTTGCAGGATCTGCAAGAGTACAATAATTATTATATATAATTTTTTTTATTCTCCTGATGCTACTAACCATTTCAATGCCCTCGATCATAGCGCGTACATCGTCGGGATGCTGCATGAAGTTCGGTTCCATGCGAGGCCATTGAAAGGGATTGCGACTACGCAATGAGATACGTCCCGTACTCTTTGGACGCAGCAACACTGGAACCAGACCAAAGGTTTCCTTCTCCTGTAGATCCGCATACATTTTATTAAAGAACTCATCCGTAATGCCCAAAAGATCACGTAGTGTGCCAAAACGATCGCCACTCAAGGAACCAGCGCCCAACACCAGTTCCATATCAGCGTAATCCTTAGCTAGAAGTTAAGAAATCATTTGTTAAGATTGAACATAAGATAAAACTATAAATCAAACTATTTACCAAAACTTGAGCTGGGTGTACGCACAAAAGCAAAGGCCTCGGCACCACCAGGTATGGTATATGGTCCCTGTCCGGCAAAGATATAACGAAAAATGTCAGCGGGATTGAGCAATCGTGCATCGTTAACCGTTGAATCGTTAACAGTGAAAACAAGTCCATTTAGTGTTATATGATCCTGTAGATTGTAACCGACACGTAGATTCTGCGTTACAGGAATATTATGCTCCAATAAATGCTCAGCCGGACCAATGCCAGAGAGCATCAAGAGCTGTGGACTGGCTATGGCACCGGCAGAAAGTATAACTTCCTTGCTAGCACGCACTACATAACGTTGACGCGACTTGGTAAACTCGACGCCATATGCGATTTTGGTATTCGGATCAATCAGTAGTTTAGTGACCCAACTTTTCATTGATATATGTAAATTACGACGATGCACTACGGGTTGAATGAATGCCTTTCCGGTGCTGCAACGTCTACCATTGCGTATGGTGGCCTGTGCTCGGGTAAAGCCCATCGTATGCTCACCATTGATATCCGTAATATCATAGCCCAATTCTTTGCCGGATTTCAGAAATGCCTTCAATTGCGCTGACTTGTAATCCGTGTATTGTACATCCAAAGGTCCATTCCTACCATGATATGGTGATTTATAAAGCTCCGGAATGCCAATACGTTCGGATTTCTTAAAATATGGCAAAACTTCCTCATATGACCATCCTGTATTATTGGCCGCAGACCAACCATCATAATCCTGACGATGTCCACGTGTATACAGCATAAAATTTATAAGACTAGTACCGCCCACACCACGCCCCTTTGGCCAATTACAGACACCATTACGTAATCCACGACAGGCATTGGGCGTCGGCTCGGACTTATATCCCCAATTGTAGCGTGTAGTTTGCGTTAATGCCGCTGTCAGTGGAACATCGCTGATAAACGTCTCCTGATCTCCAGCCTCCAGCAAAAGAACATTTGCCGAACTAATCTCACTCAATCGATTCGCCAATACACAGCCTGCTGAGCCGGCGCCAACAATTATAAAATCATATTCAGGTAAAAATGATGTAGTATCCGGTATGCGATTGTTTAACAAAGTTGTCTCAAAATCTCGCACTAAATCTACCAACAGCTGACAATCGCCGGATACGAGAAAGCGGCAAAGTATTAACAACAAATATGCAAATCGCATCTTTATCACCTTAGAGTGTCTGTAAAATATATAAACATGCTTATGATAATTAGTTTTAAATGTTCTAGATACATTTTTTAACAAATCATTGTAAATTGCGACTAGCGACCTTGGATTTCACTTTTATGCACTTGGTTGTAGACCAATGGCATTGAAAGCTCAATGCTTATCGTGATTTTCGATCTTTCCTTGCTTACCTCATTCTCATTCTTGCCTAGAAGAATATATGTTGAATGTCTTACTACTATTATTTGAAGTATTTTTAATATTACAGTAATTATCATCATTGATTACAGAGGCAGTAAGTGAGTTGTAAATATGTCTATATATATATGTATATGTATATAGTATATTTATATTTAGCTTTCTTCCATATTTCTTTGCCTGAATGAATCTTAACACAAAAAAAAAACAAATTCTTCTTCTACAATTGCATCTTTGTACGTAAATTAACTGCTCAGAGGGAACAAAATCTTCGGTTTGCCAAATATAAATTTTCTTTCTCGTTTTAGTTCAAGTTCAACGAGTTTTATCGGGTTACATCGTTACTGCCAATAAAAATAATAATGTATTTGCAAAAATCAACGAAAAAAAAAAAAAAAAAAAAAACAATAACATAACAAAAGATCTTGCCAACCGGTTCGCGATCAAAACAGAGAAACTGTGAGTAAAATTCAACTGAAGAAGTAACCAAAGCAAAATGCCCAAAAAAAAAAACAAAAATATATGTGTATATAAATAAATAAATAAATACAATTCGAGCTCAATCCGGGCAAAAAATAACAAACTTTACCCCGCTTGGACGCGTTGACCCATAAAGCGCACGCGGATATTCAATAAAAAAAAAATAAATAAAAATAGAAAACAATTAATTTCAGCATGTTGAATATTTAATACACTTGCAAGATAAATTTATATGAAATTAAATTTTATTATTGAGTCGAAACAGACCGAAAGAAAGACTAAGGACAAAGTTAATGCTGATCAAGAATATAAATTAAGGAGAACGTAACAGTTGTACCAGGTGCATTACAAACTTGTCCATACAAAAATATATATATAAATAAAAAGAAAGAGAAGGAGAAACACTAAAACAAGATAAATACCAATGAAGTATTTAAAAAACAATAAAAAGCTGCAAGACGACAATTAAATTCTCTCTGTTCAAGTAACGAGCAATATTTATGTATTTCGTTAAAGGTCAAATTCCTTTGCAATCTTTAATTTAATGAAATGATCGAACGAATTACTATTTCACTTACATTCTACTATATCTACAATCTGTCTGTCCTTCTGTCTATATATCGTTATATTTGTCTGCTCATGCATCTGTCTGTCGCTTTGCACTGTGCAATATTCGCATTATCGTTTAAGAATTACTATGTTTTTGTCTGTTTATAATTATAAGTGTATGAAATCTTCGTTATGCTATCAATAAATAATTTGCAGTCTTTTTTTTTATTTTTATTAAACATAATTGTAATTCTCGCCTTGAAAGCACTGCAAACTATATTAAATTAAATTGAACTTTATTTTGTTGGGCGCGTTACGGATGACAACAATAAATGTTTGGCTATTTATATATATATATATATATATATATATATATATGTAAATGAAATGATCAATTTTGTTTCTTGCACTTTTTCGGGGGAATTTCAATCATTTCAAAGTCCATTAACAGCAAAAATTGCACAAATTTGAAAAAAACTAAAGGTATTTCAATTAACCCAAATATGATATGGCAGTGAGACAGACAGCTGACAGACGATTGGTTTTTTTTTTTTGTTACACATAAAAGTTTCAATAGTAGGCACACGAAATAAAGATACTTAGATACATCTGCCGTTGTGACCACCAGCTTAAGTTCTTCTACGTGTCCAGCCTTCAATATGAATTTGTTACACATACATACATATACAGATGTGACCAAAGAAGCTAAGCGGCCCAAAATACAACACAACACAACAACACAACTCAATTTGTTGTGCTGGCCGGTCTTTATGTAGAGCTAAAGCGCAACAATAACCGGTCAACCGTCTCCCGTACAGAACTGACCTGCGTCAACACGATTTACACTAAATGTTGGGGGGGTGGGGGATTTATTAATAATACAAAAGAAAAAGAGACGAATACAACACAAGGTCACTGCACTCGTTAAAGTTCTTCATGTCTGGCATTGTTGTTGCTGTTGTTGTTATTGTTGTTGTTGTAACAAACTTGTAACAAGTGTCGATAAGGGCCCTAAAAAAACTGGTTAGTCTCAAGAATTATGAATAATAAAAAACGAAAACGAAATAATTATCTTCGCTGAAACTTTCATAGCTCGCAAGCTTGAATTAATTGATTTTCAAAATCTCATAAATGTTCAACTCATCATTGCAATGCGAGCATCGATTGAATGTGATTCGTTCCAGCACGTCAAGAAACAGCAGGATAGACAAATATAGCTATATATATGGCAAGCTAGCTAGCTATATATGTATATTGCTCATATATAGATATTTTACCTCGATACTAAATGCTGATCTAGATTACACTCTTCAAAGAGACAAACTTCTAACTAAAATTAATATGCTCATTTTCAAGGGTATAAGTATAAAAAATATGAATACATATTAGTAAATCTTACACTTGGAATCAGATATAGCATAGTACGTTTGCCACATGTCTCACATGAATGCCTCACTCATATATAGTATATGTTATGCCCCTACCAACTATTATAATTAAGTTTATTAACTGTGTCCAATTAACCAAGTTTTTTATTTTTTTTATAGCTACTGCGATTATCAATTTGTTATCAGTTTGTTATGCTTTACAAGTAATTTAATATCTGATACTGCAAGATTTATATTTAAATATTGTTGTTGACCAAGCATTGATTATATCTATTAAGTTGCAACAATATTAAAATATATAAAAAATTGCAATATAAATTACAATTTTATAAAATTGAAAAAAAATATTTTTTTCAAGTTTAAATGCTTTAAATTAATTTTTCTGTTATTATATTTTATTTCCATATTGTTGTTTAATGCATGTTGACCAAAAATTGATTCTATCTATCAAGTCGGAACAATATTTAAATAATAAAAAATTACAATTTAAAATAAAATTTTATAAAAATTATAAAAAAAAATAAATTGTAAAAAATTTAAAATTCTTTTAACATGTTATAAATTAACTTTTCTGTAATTATACAATTATGCATAAAATAAAATACAATTTTATAATTTAAAAAAAAAGCAATTTGAAATTCTATTAAACTTAAATTTAAAAAATGTTCTGCAATTATATTATATTTTAATATTGTTGCTTAATTCACATTGACCAAGCACTGATAGCAACAATATTAAAATAAAATAAATTCAATATGTATTACAATTTTATAATTATAAAAACAAATTTTTAAAATTTTCTGTAATTATAGTATATTTAAATATTATTATTTAATTCATGTTGACCAAGCATTGATTCTATCTATCAAGCTGCAACTATATTTAAATAAAAAAATTGCAATATAAATTACAATTTTATAATAATTATAAAAAAACCCCAATTTGTACAAAACAAATTTGAAATTCTTTTAACATTTTTTTAATTATTATTATTTTTTTTTTAATCTTTATAATATTGCACTTATATTTATTTTTTTTTTTGAGTAAGCGTTTGCAGTTTGCATTACAATATACAATATCTCAAGCACTTGCCGTAAATTCAGTATTCAGTCACGCCAATTATTTGTATATACGTAAATTGAGCTATGAGCACACAGTTCTCAGTGCATGTACATATATTTATAGTATATAATATTTAGCACATATATAGATTGATTGCAGTTTACGTCACACACTTTTAATACACTTTAGAATCCGGCTAATAATTATCACTTGTCCAAAATATAAAAAAATAAAATGCACAATATTTATCTATTTATTTATTTTTTTTTTTTTTTCTCGTAGAATTCTAAACACGTTTCTTAAATGTTGCTTGTAGCTAGAATACACTTACGCAATGAACGTATCGTGTTCTCCTTTACAGATATACCGTTGTCATATATTGAGATACTTTTATTTTGTTTCTTATATTTTTTTGCTTGCTTGTAGATCATTTACAAACCGCTGACTGCTACGCATGCGCGCGCGTTGATGTGTCGATCGGTAAATGAAACGCCCCAGTCAAAGTGTGCAACGTTGAAGCCTATGGCCAGGCAAGTCAATACAGGTAGCAGTCGATAAAGTCGGTCAAATTGGTGCTACGTTTGGGACAACACGCAGCTTGGACTACTGTCCGAAAGATATACAGATACAGATACATGCTGAGATGTCGAGATACAGTTGTGCAGTCTTTGCCGCGTGTTGATTTCAAGTTCATCAGCTGAACTTTGCTAATTTCGTGCGAGTTTATAAAAAAATATATATATATATATATTTTTTTCGACTTCACAATTCAAACTATTTTCGGCTGTGCCCTGTTTCGCCAAAGTTGTTTGGATTAGTCAGCGGTTTTTTTTCGTTTTCTTTTTGTTTTTGCTTTTTGGTTTTTTTTTTGCATATTTTGAGCCGAAATTGTAATTAGCACTTAGTTTATATTAGTAGTAATCTTCTCTATCCCTTTCACTCTTTATTATTTCCAAGCATGTGCTAATCCAAAATTTAGTGCTATCCGATTAACAAATAGTTGTGAACAAATAAAACTATTATCTATCAGATATGAAGTTCACACAAATTGCTTCCGCCATTTATTGTACAAGTATTTAATCATTGTATTGACTATTGACTCTCCAAGTTCAATGTCGCATCTTGTCGCATCATATTTAATATATTATATATTGAAATATATATACATATATATCTTGTATATCTTGTATCTTGTATGCTGTGTAGCCATGCGCCTAAATGACGATGACTTCATATTACAACGATTACAAATTAAAAAAAAAAAGAAAAAAAAAACTTTGAACATTTGAATTTGCATATGGGCAACATTAATATTCACAGACATTTTTGTACTCTTCTGTTTTTGGCTAATTTGAAATTTATTTCAATCTGCTTTTATTGCCACTTTCATAATCAGTTTGTTTCGTTTTTTTTTTATTCACAATATTTTGTTGTTGTTTTTGTTTTTTTTTGCGTATTTGACCTTCAGTACCGGCACAGCAACATTTTTAAAGCTTTTCTTCATTTATTTTTCACTCACTATTGGCATAGTAGCTAACAAAAATCCAAACAAATTGCATTTGACGCTCTATGGCATTGTTTAAACTTCCAATAGATGATATTTGCACAGATTTTATGCATATTCATTCCGCATGATTTGGGGCGCAACTATCGAATTTGCGAATGTTTCGCACTGAATGAGACATAGATACATACGTACAGTCATAGTGAAGTTATACATTATTTTTTATTTTTTGCTAATAGATATAAGATCAAAAGGTGATAAAAAATAAAATGTTACTAATGAAATTGTATATGTTAAACAATAAAAAACGAATTCATACTCATTTATCTTTTTGATTAGTTCTATGCGTATTACGATTATTACGACTTCATTTTAAGGAATATTTTTATTTTAAATATTATTATTTCTAACTGACGAAAATGACATCATTGTTATGATATTTATATAGAATATAAATATAGCAAACAATTTATAGAGTAAACTATAGAATGTTATTATGCTTGTAAATTATAATTTACAAGCACTAAAATATATACTATACTATACTATACTATGTGCATAAATATATTTGCATATTTTTTTATTTACATGCATTTTGTACATGCTAATTGATTGATTAAAGTATGTTGTTGTCTATGCATAAATATTCCTTGACTCTACTCCCATTAGTTGTTGTATTAGATAAATATTGATGGCGAATTATATAATAAACTTCAACACAATAATTGACCTACCTTGCTAGTAACAAGAATTTCAAGCGACAAACTAAAGGTAGTTAAATATCGCTATGACTTATATGCAGCTTATGGCCATAAGAAGTAGCTTTAAAAGCTTTATAACTGAGCGACTAGTTAGTTCAACAGATTAAGAAAGTTTCTTTGTCTTAACTTTACACATTTAAAGGATTGTCAAGTCTTCTCTGATTAAAATTAATATTCCCCTAGAAAGGTATAAAAATTATAGTAACCATAAATGTTATTTATAGACGATGGGATACAGAAATAAAAAAATTATATAAAAATTAATTACAGTACTTGAAGTGAGCAATTAATATAAGTAGCAACAGCTAACAGTCAACGACTTCATCAAGGTCAACTCCCAAAAAAACATTGTCTTAGTTTTTGTATTTTAACAATTTAACAATTTAACACTGGCAACACAACATTTTCACACTGTCTGATTCCATCAAAATAAGTAACCCAAAAAAGAAAAAAAAAGTACAAATATAGATACAAATCAAAATGTACAAGTGTAAACATAAACATAAACATAAGCACAAAATAAATTACATACATGAAACATGAACACAAATCAACTTTAATTTCAATTTTTAGTTTCAAAAGTTGTCTACAATTCTCTGTGTCATCTGACGTCCCCTGAATGTTATATGCAGCCTGAAAGTGTTTGCTCTATGTTATACGTTCTCACTCTTACATTATGCCTATCTCACTCACTCTCTTACTCTTACTCTCTGTATATCGAATGGTAAATTGGGATTTGGTTTAACGGTTTGTCTGATGCGCGTAAATCACGTGTCTAACAGCAAAAAAAAAAAATGCCTTAAAAGAAAATTAAGACGTGAGCAGCGCGCATAAAAACGTCGTATCAATAAAAAAAATATCAAATAAAAACAAAAAAATTTAAGCTTAAAAGTAATAAAGTAATAATAAAATTCGGCATGCTGACGATTTAATACTCTTGCTTGTTGAAAATAACATGATTATTCAAGTAAAGTTTTCATTTTGCAATTAGTATTCTATTGTATATAGACAAATTATACTGTGTATACTCTCGATCTTATATGATCCAATATTTAAATGAATCTTTATTTCAAAGTGTCGCATTAATACTAATCCATAGTCATGTAAAATGCGCATCGATCATTGACTCCAATTTGTACGGATCTGCTCATCATATTGTTCTGCCTGTTACATGCATTTGCTCGCACTCAATATACACTTTTGGCCTATTTTCAGTGAGTCTAGTCTAGTAAAAAACAACATCACCCGCAATACATACATATGTATAACTATTAAGCTATCACATACAATACAATATTGCTGAATACTTGTTGCATGATGTAAAGGAGAAATAATTATATGTATATGATCTTTCAATAGATATAGTTGACGAGAAGTATATGTATAAATACAGGTTATCATAAATCCATGTAAACGTCAAGTTTGTCTGAAGATGTATTTTTATGTATATTTAAAAATAATAAAATATTTTAAATATCTATGGATATACAGTGGCGTAGGTAGGGGATTTTTTTGTGGGAATAGTAGTCTTATTAGAACTGCGAATATTATTAAGAAATTTAGTATAAGAAAGTATTAGGTTGTCAAATATTACCCTTGTACATAGCCGGGAAATTCAAAAGACAAAAGGCGGATGGGTGATGTTTGGCAACCGAATATTAACTCAAAGAAATGCAGTTACTATTGAAAATGACTGTCAATAAAATCTTTGGGAAATCAAATACCTCCTATGAAAAACACGTCTTCGTACGCCACTGCATGTCTCAATTTGCTCACAGCAACACTATTTGAAGCACATCTTATTCACTTTATGACTAGTAGACAAAGCCGAATGTCAAAGTAATTTATGAAATTATTGCACGCCTTATACTATATATATATATATATATGTAATGCTAACGAAAAGTCTCGAGCTGCACAATATTAAGAGGCAACATAATACAAAGACGAATCGTAATCATAATCAGAACCAACAACCGCTGAATGATACTTCAAAGTAATTTTGGTCATGAAAAAGATATCTCCTCGCGGGGAGACATCTCATTGAATAAACTTGAAACAATTGAAGTGCAATTTTGATTTGAATGACAATAAGTTGACGCAGACATTTCTGCATCAAATCAAACGAAAATTATTGTCGGCATGTTCCAGAAATCAGTTCAATCTATAAGTTTACCTGATACATGAAAATATGAATTTCTGCTCTTCATAAAGAATTAAAATAAAGCTTAAAATATAAAATATATACATATATAAAATATAAATTCAACTGTTTTACATATATGTATATTATGCATTAATATTGACTAACATTTCTCGGAACACCCGCAACATAATCAATTTCGATTAGTAAAGTTACTTGAGATTGAACGTCAAGTAATTTTCGAAACGATCTCTTCAAGCTTTTATTGGGGTTATTGCCGTGGCCAATAAACATGGGCCGTGATACAAGAGTGTATTGACTTTTGTGACTATAAATAACAGTCTGAAAAAATTGAAGCCATATCTATTTGAACAACTTGATTTTAAATATAATAAAAAGTGAATTTAGGCACTGCATGAAAATTATTGCATATATATATATATATATATATATATTTTTGATGTCTGCATATATAATATACATATACAGTTTGTCAATTAATTCTTTGCAAAATGAAAAATGGCATGGAATTTCATTTTAAAGTTGAATTTTAACTAGCAAAAATTCGAGGCACTTAATATTTGATAATTATGAATAAAAACAAAAACATATTTAATCAAAAAACATAACAAAAAAATAATAAAAACGAAAAATAGACAAATAATCATTAGCTAAATTCGTAATAAAAACTTATAAACTATAAGAGGTATTGTTCTAATATTTGGTGTGGCATCTAAGACAGCATTCAGGCGTCGATGCATGAAGGTCATAATATTCTGGTATTTTCTTCCATAAAATTCTAATTAATTAAATTCTAATTAAATTTAAATAAATCGAATTTTTGTTAGTTAAAATTCAAATTAAAAATAAAATTTCATAAATAAAATTTTCATTTTGCAAAGAATTAACTGTCGGAATCATTCAAATCGAAACACTAGATGATATAGAAATCGTTCACAAATTAAATAATAACTTAAAAACTTTTTATAATTTCTGTCAAATAAGATAATTGTATATTTTTGTTACTTTTGTAGAACGATGCGAATATAACTTTCATAATAGTCATGAAAGTATTGAACTCATACTTATCTCAGCAAATTGACCATTTGCCAGAAGTAGATTAAGTTTACTTCAAATTTTGGCTACGACAACCCAGTTTTATATTTACATTGGAAGTTACTGGGTATATGATTGTCATAAGGTCGACTATAGCTTTTCTTATGTGTTTTTATATATATTTTCCCATTGCTGCTTGTAAATAATATAAAACAATATTTTGGTATAATTTTTCACTTCAATAAAATGAAATTTATTTTGAAAATTATGATTATTCAAGATTGTTGTCTAAACGCTAATTAACTAGAATTATAAGATTAAATTAAGTATTAAGTATAGAAAATATAAATTAATTATTACAATAGTTATTTAAAAATACATGTATGTGTAGTATTAATATGTCTTAAGATTGTTTTTTCTGTTTCTATTTTTGTTTAGTTTTTTTTTTTCATTTTTTTATTTTTCAAATAAGTTATAAGTTTTTTTTTATTCTCAAATAGTTTTGGTTATACTCTAATGATTTAGTAGTAGTAGTAGTAGTGCTATTATAATTATTAAATATTTCACAATTTGCATACTTTTATTGGCTACAGTTTTCAGATACTATATCATAAATCAATTAGTTACGTTACGTATTGTTGGTTTTACTACATTTTCTACTATATTGAAAAAATTGCTTTGCATTTATATATAAAATATCCTTGCAAGAGAATATTTCAAGTAGAAATTTATAATACATCGATGTAGGTCTGTCCAATTAACTTGAAGATATTTGATATTGATATTTTATAGTTTCATAATCTATTCGAAACCTTAATTTCTAACATACTTTTTTTTTGAGCTTGCAAGGATATGGAATCTTTGGCATGCCGAAGATTTCTTGTTATTATTTCAATTTATTTATTAATAATTTTTGATTTCAAATTTTTATTTGCAGTATAAAGCCAAAAGCATTGTAGTTCAAAAATGATTATACTCGTTTTTCATTTACGCTTGCAGTGATATATTTATTTATTTTCAAAAAGTTTATTAGAACGCATAAAGAACAATAGCAGACCTCATAAAGAATTATATGTATCTATATTTTTTTATAATCAATATTAAGTCCAAACAATTTGTCAGTCTGCCTACATAACGTTTTGTTGGTTTGTCTTAGTCTCAACAAAACTTTCGGATATTTCTATCACATAGCTAACATTTGAATAATCGAATGAAGATTGCGTCTGCATACAAGTTTGCAATTTATTATTTTGATTTGAGCTTTGTATCTCTTTTTACTCTTTACTCTTTACTTTTTACTTTGTTGTTTGCTACTAATTCTACATACTACTTATAAAAGTTTTGTTGATTTTGGTTTTTGTTAACTATTTGTATAAAATAATGTAGTTGCATGTAGAAATATTGTTAAACATAAACATGACGCTTAAAACTAAATACAAATATAAAGTATTTATTTCTTGATATCTCTGATTTGTTATATAAATAAATTTTTTATGTATATGTATATGTATATGTATGTATATGCTAATGTATTATTTTCAATATGTAAAATGTTCAAGATATTCACAATTTTGAATACCCTGTACCCATTGAAGAGGGTATATTCAGTTTGTGCAAATAATTTATATAAGAGAAATAAAAAGTAAGCGTGATAGACCCCATAAAGTATATGTGTGAAAATATTCTTGGTTTGGGGCTTATATGTAGCATTTACATAAACATATAATTGTATGTAATGATGCATAAACATGCATAAAACTAATGAAAAATGTACGAGCGTATAAATGAACATGTGCAATAAATACTTTATATATTTTTTATCGATTAATTACACAAGAACTATTGCAATTAAATGTCTTGATATTTTCTACATCTATTTTTTTTTTATGTTAAAATGTAATAAAAATATTTATATTTTATTCATGTATAGAAATATTATTTCCACACACATGTGTAGATCAAATTTTGTAGATTTTTGTATTCAAGAGTACAGGGTATATTACTGTCGGTACTTTAGGCGACTTTAGATTTCGTCACGTGCTTTTCTTTGCTTTTTCTTTTTTACACATATAATCAGTACGAATTACTTAAAACTTAAGATTCCGCTTGTCACAGGAAACAAATTTTATTTTCATTCATGTTAAAATAAAAATAAAATAGAAAAAATTGTTAATCTCTCTCATGAAGTTTAGTTAACTATTTGGATTGAAATGTTTAAGATTTATTCTTTCGTTTTCATATTCTTTGCATGTTTTCATAATTTCGATATCTCTTCATTGACACTGCGGAATGCGGCATGCAGTATGTGGTATGTGGCCTGCATTTTGTCTGCCTCCCAAAAGTATGCAGCAGTATTTTATATATTTTTCATATTGTTTTCAATTTCGCAACAAAACGTTGCTTACTTTGTTGGTTGTCGGCGGCGTTGATTCTGTTTTAGCTGAGACTTTCTCTCGAAAATGACGATTCTCTGGATTGGCCAATACTGAAGCAATAAACTCCGAAGTCTCCAGCTGCAGTTGTGCCAAACGTTTTTGCAGCAACTTGTTGCGCTGCACCAATTTGATAGTTTTTAATGCAATTGATAGCAAACCTTCATTATGTGCTGTATTAAAACGTTGCTGTTGCTGTTGCTGTTGTTGATGCTGTTCATGTTGTAGTTGTTGTTGATGTTGTTGATGTTGTTCTTGTTGTTGATGTTGCTGTTGTAAGTGTTGTATATGTGATGCATTTTTAATGGGATCGATAGCAAACTCATAACCACTATCATCATCGCCCTGTTCTTCTTCCTCGCCGTCATCATCATCTTCATTCTCACTTGATGCTAAATCTTCTCGCTTTTGCTGTTCATGTTCATGGTGTTCATCATCACAGAATTTAGCTGAATTTGGCCAATTGCTGCTGTTGCTATTATTGCTATTGTTGATCATTGTAGGTTGTAATACTGTTTTAACGATGTTGTTGTGATTGTTGTTGTTGTTGTTGTTGTTGTTGTTGTTATTATTATTATGATTACTATTGTTATTATAGCTACTAGTGGAATGTGTGCGTAATATCTGCAAACTCATCATATTATAATCATCATCGAGCTGCGTACGTTCCGTTTCCCTTCTTTGTCTTATTCTGCTGACAGAAGCATGTTGTCTTTGCTGTTGTCTTATTGGTGCTCGAACTATACGACGTCGCTTCTGTCGATGCACTGAATGAAGTGAACTTTTAGCAACTGTAATGAAATGAAAAGCAAAAATAAAATTTCAAATTAATCAAAAGTTCAAAATACAATTAAACTAAACATTTTGTAGTGTACAGTGGTATAGAAAATGTAACAATATGCGAACTGAGCCAAGACACGTACCTTGACAGCTTAAAAGTATGCAATGCTATTATTACTAACTTTTTATATGTCACTTCCCTGCTCATATTGCCATATGGTATTCCGACAATATCTACAGGTTTTTACTATTTGTATGCTAGTAAATGTAAAGCATTTTTCATATACGTGATGGAATGGTAACCCTACAAACTAGTACACCAACAACCACGCCCTCCGTCTCCCATTATACGCCCTCCGTCTCTTACATATACGGAAACAAACTTCTGGACAAAACTAATACAAATATCCCATGTAAATCTGCAACATATTTCATATGTGGAAAAACATGTTAATGATTTAAAAAAAAAGTAAAAAGATATAGTTGAGCGTACTCGACTGTCTGATACCCGGACCCCATGTCCACAAAATTGAAAGTTTTAACAGACATCTAGATTTTCTGTTTTTCCTGCACATTTTTTATATGGTTAAATTCAATTTCCAGAGATATTGGGGAGGGGGCGTGGTAAATAAAAATCAAATTGAACTGCCTGAAAAAAAATAAAGTCTCTAGCTCTATTTTGTTGTTGTTATTATTTTATTTTCGCCGGAATCATTCAATTCCTTCTGAATATAACCGGACTTTTGATATTTGATATTTACAAAGGGATCTTAAATGTTTAATAATTTAAAATAATTTATGATATTCTACGGGTTGAGGAGTTTGAACGGATGTATGAGATCTAGTTCCTATAACAGTTTCCAAATGTCCGATGTTAAAATTGACGTACAGACAGAAAGAATGACGCATAGCTAATCGATAGGACTGTTGATCCTGACTAAGAATATACTTTATAGAGCCACGCTCACGTTACATACATTTCCTGGTATGTCACAAATTCATTATAATCTTTGCATCCTCTATGAGTATAAAATAATACACAAATTATTTGATATTGCGCATGTTTTTGCAATCGGTCAAGTTTTTTTTTCTATTTACCTTCTGGTAATCAATCACAACGGACTTTTTATTGTTGCTAGTATTGTCGCTATGCCATGTATATAGTATACCATAAGTATGTATGTATTATATTGCTTGTGTTGATTTTTTTTTATCGCGTGTGTTAGCAAAACGTGACCGTTGTTGGCGATTTCAACGCGTTTCACATCACATCAATTTAAAATAGCTTTAAGTTCTCTTGCTCTCTGAGGCACATGCTTTTGTTACGAATTGTACACAGAATACATACATATATACGGCCGTATTTTACTCAATGAGTAAACAAAACCAGCAAATAATCTTTCATAATTCGAATATTTAATACACTTGCAAGCTTTAACTAAATAATTTTTTTACATACAAATTAAAATTTTGATAGCTTTATATTCGTAAGTGTTCATCATACAAGTCGTACAGACTGTTTCCAGTATTAATGCGAACTTGTAGTGTTCCGAATCTGTTCATTCCAACTTCTATGTAACTTGGAGCAAGTATGGAATATATTTAATATATATTTCATTCTAGCCATGAACTCGCCATTTTACCTGCTGTGCGTTGCAAAATTCTAGCCAACATTAATATACTTCTGCGAAGAGTATAAAATAAGCATTGTCAATAGTTCCTCTACTCCCGTTAAATGAAAATCACACTGAAATCGTGTCTATGGTCAGGGACGCGATGCCTCAAATTAGAGCACATGGCATTGCTCATATGCTTAAAAGATATATACATAAATATGAACTTATATATTCATACAGACACATACTTATCATGCCAGAAAACAGAACAGACGAAAATAAGCGGATTCAACATTTCAGTTTTGTTGCAAATAAAGCAATTTTTTGTACAATTGCAGAAAACAACAGAATCAGGTCATAAAGTGCATATAGTGTTTATATAAATTATATTATATATTCGTGATCGACAGACATATGAGACTAACATTTTTTCATTTATCTCTCCAACTGTCTGTCACTCTTTGAATCATCATTTTAATTTTATAAATATATAATATACACATATTTCTATAAGACTTAACTGGCTACTGGGTATCTTAATGTCGATCATACTGAATTATTTGCTATGTTTATTCTCATTTCCCGTACATTTGCCTAGCCAAATATATAATATATATTCTACGACTATGTCTGGCCTCAATTCACTTTGAGGTCTTGGGGTGTATGTATGTGACCTTGTTAACGACATCAACCGCAACGCAACGGGCAACACACGTGCCGTCGGCCACTCACATTAAATTAGTTACTATTTATGCTTAATTAAAGAAAACGTTGCTGCTGCTGATGCTGAAGTCGAAGCCGAAGCTAAAGCTAAAGCTGAAACAGTGCTGCTGCGGCTGCTGCTATTGCAGCAATCGAATTGCTAACAAAAGTCACCTACAATTGTTGACTAAATGTGTCATTTATGGCCACAAAAGCCATTCATTGTATAAATACAAAAGGCAGCCGAATGTGCACTGTGTGACAAGAACATAAGCACATAAATCATGTGTCGGGAATGTGTCGGGAAATAAAATAAAAATTATTATAGATTATAAATAGAACAACTTTCTAAGCTATAATTTATATACATACTATATACATCTATTATTTACGATATGACAAGCTTGAAATACTTCTTGCTTTCTAAGTTTAGTTATTACACAAATCTGATATACATATATACATATAACAAATCGAAGCACTATATCATAAAAAACTTTACATTTGAGCTTTCAATAATCAAATAAATATTGTATAATTATAAATTTCCATAATATACAATAAATAATTATAAAATAAAATGAATAAAGAAAATTAAATTCATAAAATTTCTATAAACTTGCAACACACTGTGCAACACCCAGGTTGTTACGTCTGCCAATGCTCAACAGCAGAAGGCGGCAATGTCGACAACGACAACGACAACGACGGCAACGTCATCGACACTTGCACGTGGCACTGTCACACCCATTTAGCATTCAATATTCTAACGTGTTGCTGGAAATTAGCAGCAAAATAGCAAAATAAATAAAATAATAATAAACAGGTGTAGAAAGGTTTCATACACCCCCCCCCCCCCCTTGTACTACCTATGCTTAAACGAAAAGTATTTCAACAAAAAAACTTAATTTATTTTTGATCGATCGAAAAAGAAAACTTGCCTCGAATGTGCTGCTGCTGTCAACACTATATAAAATATTGATAATAAATTCTTTAAAGTTTACATATGTTAAGCAAATATTATATATGTATATACATATATGATGATAAGTATGCCTACACACAAGGATGTAGTATTTTTCAAACTGCGCCTGTCATTGACATTTTTTTTTATCGATTTACGGAAGAAGAAGGCGTGGTCGTAATGCGCTGAACTGTTAAGTTTATAAGTTGTTATCTGAGCTTAGCTATGCATATAATGCACTGAGAACATGACTAAGACTAAAATAATTTTACTGTGACTCTCAATTTATTGTAACTCAGTTTAAAGTTAACTTGATTTAAGTTTATTTTATGTTACTAGGCAATGTTTGCTGTTCAATCAGTGACATGTTGTGATAAATGATTTATTGATTCTGATGAAATAACAAATCGTAAATTGCAAAATTAACATCCACAAAAAAAAATTTTGGATATATTAAATGACAATAAGAAATCAATATGCGTTAGAATAAATTAAATAACAATTCATTAGTATAATTTATTTATTTACTTATTGAATTTGAATTTGATTTATAAACTCATACAAAGATTTATACAAATTTCTTTAAAGACAATTACCTGAAGACTAAACGTGTCTTTTGTCTCCTTTGAAATATAGGCACATATAACTATAAATAGATTTTATTTTATAAAAAGAAATTCCTTTCTTTATCCAATGCTTTATTCTTAGCAAATCTAGTATATTTAGCCAACATTTATATAATACGGATTTAAATACGACCACAGCATTTTTTTTCTATTTATGTGCGTAAATATGAGAGAAAAAAAGAAATTACCTTCAATATTTGTAAACAATCCCAATTTTGCTTTTTTCTTGCAATCCTATTTTTAGCTAAGAAAAATCAAAGCCAACATGTAAAAAAAAGCTGCAGTCGAGTGTTCTCGACTTTCAGATACTCGGTACCCAAATTCCATGATTATCACCAAATCTTGAGCAAATTTGGTCTAGATATTGTGTACATTAGTTATTATAATACCTGAAATCAAGGTCTTCATGTGGCTATTGAAATATATATATATATATATATATATATATATATATTCCCCGTTACATAAATCTACTAGTATCACAAAGACATAATACTTCGTATACCCCATGGGTACAGGGTATAAAAATACGATTTCAAGCAGGAGCACAAATCCTTCTCCAATATTGTCTTGAACTGTACAAACATACTGCGTGGAGGTCCTCGAAATTCTTATATAAATGTGACAGTCAATGGATCTTATGCAAAACTGTCTGTTGCAAGGTGAAGCAGATGTTGAAAATGGGATTGGAATTGCAAGAGGCGCCAATCGTGTTGAGACTTTGCATTGCTGACGCAAATTGTGTTGTCGTAACGAAGTTGCGTGCCAAAGCTAAAACAACTGCAACAACAACAACAGACAACAACAATAACAATAATAACAAGAACATCAGGGTAGCATCAGGGTGAAACAGTCAACACGTGAAGCATGCATAACTTTTGGGGCACGTTGTGAGGGCAACATTCTGCTGCTAGCTAGATGTTTGCTACTTGACCAAGTTTACATAAATTAATTAAACATGTTCAAGTCAACGTGAGTGAATTATATGAACAACCAAAAACAAAAACAAACAACAAAAACCAAATGCAACTACAGCAGAAAAGCATGTAAACGAATATAGGATATATAGAATACCTCGTGAAAGAGAACTGCACTGCAAGTATGTCCACAGTGAGCCATGCATTGACACAGCTCACAACAGTCTTGTTATTTATAAATTCATAATTCTAGTTCTAAGCGAAAAGTAGAACATTTTTTCTTTGTCTAACTTTTAAAAATGTTGCAATAAATTTACACATCTGCATCAATATGATTACAGGGTATATAAATAGTTAAGTCATATTCTTTCATACTACTTACCATAGCTTAACACTGATCTGTTTTGTGTTGCTGTAACAGCAGTTGGAGCAGCGCTTGTTACTGCTACTGCTGCTGTTGCTGTGGCTGTTGCTGTTACTGTTGCCGCTAATGTGGGGCTTGTAGTATTATGTGCTGTCACGCCTGAGTTGCCACGTCGCCGTGCCTCCTTCATGCCAGCGATACGTACTTTCTTTTCCGAACAAACTGTTGGCGCCATTTAGCGAAACTATAAACGAAAAAAAAAAAATAATAATAATTAATTGTTTATCGACAATAATTAATTGATTGATTGACAAAAATTTCGAAATTCCCTGTGCCAAGCTCCAACCATTGCTATCCATGGCCATGACCCACGCCTCGAACAATAAAAATTAATTCATTAATTGCATTATTATAACGCGGTTCAATCAACTTGCTAATTTTTTTTTGTTTTTTGTTTTTACACACTTTACTCATTGAAATTGGTTGTCAAAGGGTATATTAAATATTAAAATATTTTTGTATATAAAATATTTAAATAATTTTATATAAATAAATATTTTTATATAAAAATTATTTAAATATTAAAAATATTTAATATTTAAAAATTTTAAATATTAAAAATATTTAATATTTAAAAATATTTAATATTTAAAAATATTAAATATTTTTATATTTAAGTATTTAAATATTTTTATATATATTTAACAGATACATAGATATTCTAGGTCATGTCCTTTAATATTTTCACTTCAATGAAAAAAGTGAATTAAATCTTATATTTAATTACAGGGTATATTTAAGTTGCGCTTGCTTTCGTTACTGTCTTCATAATTATTTTATACATTTGAGATGAAGTTATTATCAAAATCATTATCAGCAAAGTGGGATAAATTGTGTTTAAGTAATAAACGTTGCACGTGCCACAAATGAAACAAAGAAATCTTACAATTTTAATTTGCAATGACAAAACATGAACAGCATTTAGTATATATAATAGCTATTATACTAGCATGATACTTGTAATTAAATTAAATAACTTTGATCATACTCTTAAATTCATCAAAAGTCATAACAATGAATTACAAGTTTTTACTATAGTATACTATATACTCTATACTATATAGTGTATATATACTTTATAGACAGAATGTATTAACTAGTATACATATATATATACATAGTATATAATACTGTATTATGCTATAAACTACAATTTGGCGCGCTTGCAAATTACTCAAGTGCTCTGCTCTGTTGAATCCTCAGTTTTGTTGTTATTGTTGTGATGTCAGGCAGATGAGCCTCTGGCACAACGCAGTCAAATTAAAATTGAAAAAGCCCCAAAAAAAAAAACAACAACAACAACAATAAGAAGAACAACGACAGCAGCAACAACAACAACAATAACGGGAAGAGGAACAACAATGATGTTGTTGACGGCACGTGTATCTCTTGAGTGTAATTACATTTGGAAAGTGTTCGCGATGTCGGCACGGCATCGTGGCCTTTAGAGGCTTTTTCATTTTAAGTGGGCGGTTTTTGGGCGCATGGGCTGAGGTGGGCGTGTTAAGCGGATTTCACAATGCCAACAGAATAGCTCTGTGTGTAACTGTGTATCTCTGCGTGCCTGTGTCTCTCTCATTCTGTCTGTCTGCCTGTCGATGTGCCAATATGCATATAGCTGAAATTACATTTTATATTATTTATGTACATTCTGCCATTCAGCGCATATAGCCCAGCAATACTTCATATACTTAAACCATAATACCACCCAAAAAAAAAGAAAATACAAAATACAAAAAAAAAATAAAAAAGTAAATACGACGAAAAGCAGCGGCTAAGCCATAATCATCTGTGCCACATTCTCAACTTTAAAGTGTAACCAAAAACCAAGAAGCGCAACGTATGCCAATATCTAGAACGAACGATATAAATATATATTATATATATTCTATATTATATATGCTGCTTAAACATATTTAACGAATACTCGACCCATTTTTAAGCATATTCCCACAGCATACTTCTGTTATTATTTATGCGTCTCTAAGGGTATATTAATGTTGCCCAGAAGGTTGCACGCACTAGAGACGGCACAAGCCTCATAAGATATAATATATACATGCATATATTCTTTAACAACATCAACAGCCAAGTTCAACAAGCACGCAATAATCTATCAGTTTTAAAGCTATGAATTCATTATGAGAGCTGAAAGTCGGAAAAGATCGGAAAAAAAACTGTAGGTCTTAAAACTTCTAGTGACAATGTTAAGTAGCACATAGATAATGTTAATCATCTAAGACTCTTTACAAGTAATACTATAGTTAATAGAGCTACAAAGACTACAAGCTCACCAAATTTTAACAACGATCTTTTCTATGAAAAACTTTATGATAATGTAATGAATGAGTGAAAGAATTTGTTAGTCATTTGATAGTGAAAATGTTTATTTTTATTTAATTATCCAGTTAAAAATTACTGTCAATTAATAGTCTCAGGTTGTAAGAATTTTATTTATTTATTAATGCAAATAATAACGATCAATTGTTGTATAAGAATCTCTTGCTATAAATATAGCCTGATGATTCATGTTGCCTCAAATTGAACGCAAGGTGATAAACACGTGCCGCTGCTGAAGGTTCACAAAAAAAAAAAAAAAATAAATACTTGAGTCATACAATAATAAAGCTGACTTAATTTTAATTTTATTAGTCCGCCTAAAAGATTAAAATTAAAATAATATAAATAAACATAAGGAAAAAAATTTGATTTGTGTTTTTTATTTAAAGTATTTACATATTTTATTTTATAATAATTTTAATTATTTAAATAAATATTATATATCAAATAATTTAATTAAATGAATATCCACAGATGATTAATTAATAATTATTAGTAATTATTAATTTTTTAATAATTTTTATTAATTATTGTTATTTATTTTCATAAAAATGAAACATATTCCTTGTGAAACACTATCTTCATCAGTTTTAAATTGAAATTATATTTAATATATCATAGCTTTTATCTAAAATAACAAAATGAAATAATTTAAATAAATTTAATAAATTCTTTTAATATTATTGTATTTTTTAGTTTAATTTCTATTAGTAACTTTGTTACTTCATAGCATATCGAAAGTAAATTCTGGCTATACGATGAGCTTAAGTGTAAATTTCACTGCGAATTCAACTGTACTACACTACACATCTGTCTGTTGTTTGTATTTTTGTCTGTTATTATACACATAAATATGAAAGTTAAGTGTTCTGAAAACAATTTAAAACACGCTTAGGCCATCATTTATACCTGTATCTGTACCTGTTGCTATTGTTAGGGCTTTAACTATATTCGACTTATTTTATTCTGCTGTACTGTGACTGTTGGAGGTCATGTCAATCAATGTCTATAATGAGAACTGCCACTGCGTGTGAATAAATTAGCCAAATAATTGTTAGACAAGACATGACAAGGCACAACACGACACAACACGACACGACATCTACATATACATAGCTCATTGACTTTTGAAACAAAAGAAAACATGTAAAAAAAAAAATTACTCTGAAGTGTGCTTGACGAAGATACCCGGAACCAGTTTTGTCAGCTACTGACCTCAAAAAGAAACAAAAAAAAAAAAACAACAACAACACAATAGATGGAAACAAAACAAAAAGGAAGCAATGTAGAAAATGTAAATCCCAAAGTTTTCATACACTTACGAGTTTAAGGCATATACAAATCAATTTTCTACCATAGGAATAGCTATAATAATGACTCCCTACTGGATTATATGTATATATATATATACATATGTGTATATTGTAGAGACAACATTATAGAGACGCATCTAATTCTATTGCTGTGATAGAAATGGAAATAACAACATCATTTTAAAGCCACAAGCAAAAACTGCGGGCAATCAAGCAACATAGTTGTAAATCCACAGAAAAGTTCAAGAAACTCATGGATTATATGTGGCTGCTGTTGATGTGGATGTTGATGTTGAGGGCGTTGTCATTTTAAAGCTTATATGGCGTGCAAGTTCTTCTCTTCGGGGGTATCAAAATCCACATAAACGAGCAACACAACAACAGGAGCAGCAGCAGCAGCAGCAATAATAATGTCACATTGTTACTTGTGTGCGAAATTGATATGATACTTGTGACGTTTGTGCACATAAACACAGAAACACACACACAGGGGCATACTGGGTGACAGACAGATAGACGGATATACAGACAGACTGAGACATGCACACAAGCTTAAATCGTGCGCTGTCTGGCATTTTTATAACCTTGCAAGGAATATTAATTTTGGTCAGAAGCTTGTCTAAAGAAGTTTGTCTCTGCATTCATCTGTTTCAGCCTAAACTAAACTATTCACCAAGTTTTCAGGCTTCATAAATTTGTTTTTCGACCCGTGTAAATTGGGGCGTATATTATATATATATAGCATATATATTTTAACGATCACTTAAAAAACTTTCTTGGCGGTTCAGCTATCAATTTCTTGTCTAACATCGCAGATATGATTTTATTTTCATTTAAGTTTGTAAGTGTATAAACACTTCGTTGAGCTGCGTTGATAATATTACGGTCTTGTTTGTTTATGTTTTGAAAGCACGCATGTCATGAAAATCGTTTTATATTGCACTTGGGCTTAATTTACTTAAATGTCGTTGGTAATTCCCCCGTTTCGCATAAACCTTTAAATTTTAAACACAAAACGTACATATAAGTATGTTTAAGCGGCAACTCATTATCAACAATGTGAAACAACAGTTCAAGCAAACTTTCATTAATAATAAATTTCGATAATAAAATTTTATATACACCAAGTTATCCATTATCATTAGTAAAATTGTAAGAAAAATACTTCCAAAGATCAAATACCCTAGAAAATTTAAGATGAAATATTTATCATACATAGGATTAATATTTTAGTGATCGTTACTATGACAACTCTGCTGTTAACTCAACTGCAGCGACATATCATAGGCTTGGCATCCTAACCCTGCCACTAGTCTATACGTTGTGCGTGTAAATTCTTAGTGAATTTTATTATTGTAATCGATATTAATTCGATTTTATATTCATTAAACATGCTAAATCGATATAATCATATTTAATTGTATCTGTCTATCTGTCTGCGACTATAATTGCTAGAAGCAATTATCTATATTAATATTTAATCCTTATATAGTCTCGGATATGATATGTTTTCTGTTGACATTTTATTCTAATATTTATACATTCTTTACACCTTTACACGTGCCAGACATCAACAGCTATGCTTGCTATTAAAAAAAAAAAAAAATATTTAATAATTTTGGTAAACAATAATTTCAAAAGATATAAAAAAACAACAACAAACAACAAGCAATAATGAAAAACTTTCCATTATTTATTTCATGTGCGAGCCTCGGAATTGTTTACCATACATGTTTGTTTTGGGAATTGTGTCTGCTCACAGATTAGATGCTCGTTAAATAATTTATACATCGATAAAAAATCTGTCAGTTGTTTTTTTTATTTATTTATGTATATACTCTTGCAGACTGGGCCAGTAGTGTATTACGCCAGAAAAGAAGGCGTGGCAAAGCCCATATAGGATGTATACAATTTATTAGCATCAACAGCTTCTACTTGTCTTTCAATTTTAAAACTAAACTTAACAGTCATAGTCCTACGGAATACTACACCATATATCTGTCATATGAACAATCTGTAGAAAATGGAATTAATATATAAAAAAAAACTTAAGCCATCCAGCTAAAACTTATAGGAATTCCATTTAATAATAACTTAATTTGAAGTAAATCAGACTAATATATCATTCAGCTGCCATATATAGCATATAAAATAGACGATAAAATAATTTTTCTTTGCTGTTGCCAGCCAGGGTTAAAAAATTATGCTGATTATTCCAACATTTTATATTATTTACAGATCTCAATGTCTATTTAACTTTTACCTACATTTATATATTTTATCTGTTTCCTTTGCCTACACAGTGCTCAAGTTTTAGTTGCTAACGAACATTTCTGGCGATAACAATTATCATAATAAGTGTTAATTATCTCAATACATGCGCGTGGGACTCCTAAGGCGCGCAAAACAATGCAATATGACAATAAGGAAAATAAAAATATATATATATATATACATGTTCAAGCTTAGACAATAAAAAAATGCGTCGTAATAACATTAAGAAACGTCTGGAGCCCAGACTTAAACGTGCCAAAACTAATTGCAGCAACAGGAATAAGCCAAAAAAAAAACTTGCTAAAAATTGTCTTTGCCGTCATGACAAAATCAAAAGATAAACAGAGACAGAGACCGGTAAATGAACATATACATATATATATACATATATATTTATTTACTAACAGGCATGTGTATATGAATGTCTACAATGCTGCTTATTGATACTGAATGACGATCGACTAGCAGAGAGACAGAGACATAGAGATGAAGAGAGATAGAAGCACGGCCATATAAACATGTCGCCTCGTGTATTTTTTTTTTTTTTTTTTGGGAAGTGTGCGCCTCTCTTTCAGTCTCTCTGTATGTGTGCGTCTCTCTCTCTCTCATTCAGTGTAGTATCTGTATGTGTATGTGTATGCGTCTGTGTGTGCTTGTGCTTGTGCAGTATTGGCAATTGAATTGCCAGCTAGGCGATAAAAATTTATGATGGTGACAAGCAAAAGCAAATAAAAACGAAATTGCGAAACATTAAACGAGCCACACGTGTGCTAAACGATGACCCAGTTGCTTTGCTTGTGCCAATGGCAAACAAAAGCCAGCCACGCGCAAGCTCTGCTTCTGCTTCAACTTCTCTAACTTTCCTCTGTTGCGTTTCGTCTCCCATGAATGCCTGCCTACCCAAAAAAAAAAAAAAAAAAACCAAAAAAAAAACATTGCTAACCAGCAGCTTGTTAAAGAGCAACCTAACTCGTGCTCCTCTATATGTGTGTGAGTGTGTGTATATATATAAATACAAAATACACATACACACACACACACACACACACACTCATATTCGACAGTCAGCAATGTCATTAATTAGAATCCCCAAACAGAAACTGAATTTTATATTTACCTGCCAAAAAATGCGCACAGCAACACAGCAACAATGGCCAAAAATGAGCTTTCAATGAAGAAAATAAACACATGAACTAATAAGTTTATATGATTATGCTATGTACATTGTACGAATGCGTTTATCACGTACTTATCAGAATTAATATGGATATTGTATATGACATGTCAAACAGACAGACAGACAGACAAACAGACAGACTGCAAACAGACACTAATGAAATTTTCTTCCAAATTCAACAAAAAACTAACAAAAGAAATATGTTAATATTCATCACGTGGAATATTTTATACTCTGGCAAATGAAATATATAAAATTTTATATTCAACAATAATTCAATTTTACATTTCACATTGAATAGACTTTAACATAAAAAGACAACTTTGGCATTTCAAAAAGACAAGGATATAAAAAACAAAGTCTTAGCATTAGCTTAGCATTAGTCTCAAAGTGATACAGTACAATGAAATGTTTACTTATGAAAATAATATAAAATGAGAATGAAAATGAAAATGAAAGTCGCAGTCTATATCAACATAGAAAGCAGGGCGTGGAAATATAAATTCATTATGAATTCAGGACGAATTTAAATCCGCAAGATACTCTTATCGATTACTTAAGGAATCCAAGATTTTCTATAGCTAATAAAACATTCAAAATTTATGTATGTAAAATGTCTGCAAAATAACATAGTGCGCTTGGCATTCCTTGTATGCTTTGGCTTTTTGTTCATTAAAAGAAAATTTTTGGTATTTTTCTCGATAATTGGCACATCATAAAACGCGCAACATTTAACGCAATTAATTATTTTCTCATATATTATATGTCTTTATTCACATACATATACAAACAGAGACAGACACAAAGTGACAAATCGAACGCAAACTTGGCTGGCACGTGTAGTGACTGTTGTGCATTGGGGCGTATACTTGATGTCGCCTTACTTCCGCCTATGTATGGCGCACCCACAGCACAACGGTTTCCGCGCTTTACACCAGCGTATATAATAATGTTCCTCTGGAAAAAAAACAACAACAAACAAGAAATAAAAACAGACAGACAATAGACAAACGAATAAAAGCAAGTTCGACTCGTCTGTTGATCTGGATTACAGAAGCAATTGTCTTTTTGTGTGTGTGTGTGTGTGTGTTTGTGTATATGTTACAAACTTCCTACTGACCTTAATTAATATGCTCTTACATAGAGTATAGAATTTCTCAATGAAATATTTTATATACATATTTGCGCATGTTTATTTAAGCAGTTTCCGTCAACTTCTTAAAAGGTTTCTATTCAACATTTTATTAAAATTCTTAACATATTTTTCATTTACATTTTCAGTGAGAGTATCTATGAGTCTCTAACTCATTTATATATGTATATAAATATATATATATATATATATATATTGTTCTATATTTTACTAGATTCATTTAGAAATATACGTTGGCAAAACTATATGTACGTAAATATCATATGCAAAAATCTCATAAGTATTTTGCATTATTTAAAGCAGCAGCAACATGTCAGAGACTTGCGCGTGGCTTTATAAGTCACCGAAGCAGACAGGCATTCATTCGTCACGCTTAAACCTACTCATACTCATACACTCACACATTCATACACTCATACACTCATACACATACATATTGATAGACTGAGTTGCTGTTTTGAGTAAGGTCGTCGCATGACTGTACGGTACGGTTCAAGTTACGAACAGGCCACAAGCGGCAGGCCAGTCTTTTTTTGGAAGAAGAAAACAAAAAAAAAAACAGCAATTCGTAGTACACTCAAAGTCAATGCAGCTGTGTGGCACAGGAAAACACACACAAAATCATCATATAAGCCACATAACACATACGAGCAGAAAAGTAGAGAAACAACCACAGGGCAAAAAGAGAGAAAATAAAAGCAAACCACAGGCAGGCAGCGCGTGTGTTTGCTTTTATTATTGTTTGCTCATCATCATCGTCATCATTATTATTATGATCATCTCCGTCTTCGTCATCGTCATCGTCATCGTCATTATTTAGGGGCTTTAACTCGTCTGCGTATAGCTTCAAAAATAATTCGCTAATGTAACCATAAAATTAGCTCAAATAAAACAAGAACAACAACGACAAGAATGAAAAGCAATAGAAAAATTATAGCGACTAAATGTTGCCCATTACAATTGTTATAATTTATAATATAATAAAAATCTAATATAATTTCAAATTTATTTTAATCATTAAAAGCAAATTATTCGTATTATTAATAAGCTATAAATAAATATACATTTATTTAAATAGATATTTAAATTATTTTTATTATATATTATATATGATACACTCACAGTCACAGCTGCAAGGTACATACTATGTATTAAGAAAGAAAAAATATTGTATTCTACTTTACGTCCGGATTATACCTACGTCTATTATCATGTCAAACTGTCGCACGTGCGACATTTAATGGTCGACAGTCATCACAATGCAAACACTGTCTTTATACAGATAATTATTTATATATGTCATTGGTGTTTGTGTTTGTATTTAGTTAAATATATGTATATATATATATGTATATATACAATGTATATGAATGTGAATATATTTGTATTGTTTTCATTGTACAATGCAACCGCTAAAAGGCGGAACGAGTCCATTGAGTCGTCGGGTTAGGCGAAGCTTTGAACTTTTTGTTCCAGCAACTTACACACACACACACACACAAACATATGCACACTCACACACATACATATATATATAAATTCATAAATGCAAAGCTGCCTCGTGTGGCAATTTTACAGTTGAATATAAAGGCGTGTGACTCGCATTATTGGGTCAGCAATTAGCTTTAGTCACTTTATCGTCATCGTTATCGTTTCAGTTGATATTTTATTTATTTTTTATATTATTATTATTATTATTATTATTATGACTATTATTTATTTATACTAATAAAAACTTGTCCTACTAGTTTTTATTTTTTTTTTTTTATATATAAATATTTATGCTACAACTGATAAATTCTGCATCATTTTAAGCTTTATAACTTATAGTTTTACTTGCGGAATAATGCAGGTTAAATTATTGTAATAAAAATAATATTAATAATAAACATTTATGACTTTAACACGTGGCACCTATTATACTCACTACTACTACTATATACATATATATAAACTCATATGTACATTTAGTTGAGAAATACAGAAATATTCAAGGTCATTTTACGAGAGTTTTTTGTTTTCTTCTCTTTTTACGTATGTTCGATTTATTTTTAGCACCATTTTATATAAAATTCTGATAAATATGCTGATAAGGCAGAGTTACTAATGCAATTACAAGTGCGTAGAATGCGCGACTTACAATTTCTCAAAATTAAAATTTTATCGCGCTTGCAGACGTTAAGAAAAATTATTCACAAATAAAATCAATTTTTCAGCAATCGGTCCGATTTGTAAATAATTTGATTGACAAGTAAAAGTCATTAGTCAATTTCCTGAAGAATTTGGTAAATAAATAATAAAAAAAAAATATTTATATATGAAAAATTGAAAAGAACCGATCGACAGCTATGGAAAATATATTATATCATGATCAGTTTTGCACCATACTGATCTGACAAGTATAAATCATTAGTCAACTTTAATTTTCCAGGAATTTACAGAAATTTCAACCAGAAAATTTAACAAACCAACAAGTTTTATATACTAAAAACTCAAGTCTTGACCGATCATTTATATATGTAAATGCTATACACTATATAATATTAGTCCGATCTGTCTGTTAGATCTGGCAGATCGACCATCCGACTTATTTCACTTCATATACAATATTAAGAGGTATTTGTGCTTCAGTAATGATAATGATAACTTCTGAGTTCTAAGAGAACACATGGCATATATTTACCCAAAATACTAAGTATAACCCATTCAAGATTATATACAAATTAATTGTGCCTTAAAAAATTAAGCAAACATTTTATTGTTATTGTTATTGCTACCGTTTGTCAAAGACACCATAAACGCGTGTTTCGTATTTAACTTTATTGGCGGACTTTACACAAAACTTTTGCTACATTTTAAAATGGATTACACACACACACAAACATATACACACATATAAATATACATACATATAATACATACATACATATAATACATATAATACACACACACACAAATACAATGACAACTGTATAGACACGTGTGAGAGCCAATAGCCGGTAAAAAAAAAAAACAAAAAACGTAAATGAAAACAAAATGCAAAATGATCTTTGGCACGCCGAAGATTTGATACTCTTGCAAGCCAGACTTTCATATTTGAACTTGGGTTTTAATGCTTACTTTATGGAGTCTGCCGCCGCATTGCAAACCTTTGATCAAAATTAATATACCGTTCGGCAAGAGTATAAACAAACGGAAAGCTAAAACAAAAACAACAAATTAATTTGTAGTTGCCTGCATAAATTAAAGAATTTGTCGTTCAATCGCAGTCAGTGATGCGGACAGTCGACTTCACCATCAACCTCAACGTCGAAGTCAACATTAACGTCAACAACAACGGCAACAGTGGCGTCGCTGCTAACGATGACGACGACGACGCCGACGATGACGCCGACGGCGAAATGGCGATAATATTGTTGCCACGAGCTGTGCACAGACAAGGAGACAGACAGACAGACAGTGACTGTGCGACTGTGGTATTGGTATGCGTGTGTGTCTGTTTTGAGTAAGCATTTAGATTGTCAGTATGTAGAAGGGGAAGAAGATGTGAAGATGGTTAATGGTGTATAAGCGGAAAGTTTACCCAGTTGCAACTCTTAGGCTGTTGATTAATCATGTCTAAGTATAAACACTAAGCATATAATATATAGAGGCACCAAACAGCGAAATTTAGCTATACTGATGCTATAGCAACAGCAGGTCCCACACTATTCGGCAAAAAACCGAACGCTTGTCGGAGAGTACACAAGAGCGTAACGAAAAATAGTTCTCATTGTCGATTTGACAGCGGCTGCGTAAGCACGGACTGTTTCGATCGCACAATAATTTTTTTTTATGTGTGCGTGCGTGTACATATACATGAGGTTATGTGTTGGTGGGTGCAGACATTGTAACAACCCCGAAAATTTGATTTTTTAACTCTTCACTTCGCTTGCTTTTATGTGTAGAGACAAAAGAATAAGCATCAGCAAGAGCTGCTCATGTTCTGAACATGACCTACACTAATGCGTCGTTGCCAATTTGCACTTGACTCACTTCACTAACTTATTGATTTCATGTCCCTATTTGAAATTGACTCAAATAATACTTCGGCTAGATTATGCCCAAAGCTTACAAAAAAGCACATTTATCCCAATTCATTCGAAAAAATGAAAGTAAAATATGCAACACAAATATTTAGCCAAACAGTATCGTCCGCAATAAAAACCTTAATAAAAAATGACTCATACAAAAATTTGCACAGATATTGCAATTGCCACGGCCAAATTTATAGAAAAAGTTAATAAACTGTTCGATTGCTTGAACAGCAATAATATATATTATAAAAACCCTTTTAAAACAGCTCTTAAGAAAAATAGTGACACTGAAAAGTTTATCATAGAAATGAAAGACTATTTTATGAAATGTCAATATTCCAACAGGGTTTATTGTATTGATGGATTAATTCATTCAATAAATTCAATCTTAATGCTCGCACAAGATGTTTGGAATGAATGTGATGAACATTTTCTGATATTGTCGCGTTTTAATCAAGATCCTTTGGAGCACATTTTTTATTTAATAAGAAGTAGAGGTGGTACTAATAACAATCCGATGCTTTTTGAATTCAATGCCATTATCTCTAAGATGTTGTCCATGAAAATAATAACATCAAAAAAGAGTACTGGTAATTGTGAGCCGGATGATGATTTGTTATTAAATGTTGTAGAAGAAACAAAAAGAGAACTGTCAAGCGAAGCAAATGACCAAGATCAGGTGTATTGCGACAGTCACTTTGATTTTAATAATGAAAACTGTTTTGATATGGACAGGATGATAAACGACAACCCAACAAGTCACTCTCAGCTTTGCAAATGAGAATGCACTGAGATATTTTGTTGGATATGTTGTCTATAAGTCTCAAATTAAATTCAATTGCGAAGGCTGTAGTTGCTTACAACGGAAAGAAGACCTCGCAAATTGGGAACAAACTGAGCTATTTTTGTTCAATAAAAACTTTAAAAATTTAACTAACAATCAAGTGCAAATTGGCAACGACGCATTAGTGTAGGTCATGTTCAGAACATGAGCAGATCTTGCTGATGCTTATTCTTTTGTCTCTACACATAAAAGCAAGCGAAGTGAAGAGTTAAAAAATCAAATTTTCGGGGTTGTTACAATGTCTGCACCCACCAACACATAACCTCATGTATATGTACACGCACGCACACATAAAAAAAAATTATTGTACGATCGAAACAGTCCGTGCTTACGCAGCCGCTGTCAAATCGACAATGAGAACTATTTTTCGTTACGCTCTTGTGTACTCTCCGACAAGCGTTCGGTTTTTTGCCGAATTGTGTGGGACCTGCTGTTGCTCTAGCATCAGTATAGCTAAATTTCGCTGTTTGGTGCCTCTATATATTATATGCTTAGTGGTATAAATCATTATAATATCTGCATAAACATATGTACATATCTGTATATGTAACTAATATTAATTAAACAAATATTTATTGCCTTTAGCACAACGTACGTTATGCTTGAATTAGAGCAATTCGCTGTGCAAGTGTTTTTCTCAGTTGAATGTAAGCCAAAAAATCAGTTCATCATTGAAGTTTCTTACTTTAAGTTCAAGTAAATTTGTTTACAAATCAAATATTAAATTAGTTATGTAAATACTAGCTTATATTAAACATATTTATATTTATTTTAAAAATTCAGTTGGGTCAACGCACAAATTCATATTCAAACACACGCACTCATACACACACACACAGTAACAATGATATTGTGTGTGTCAGAGCGTGATTTTCTTTTTGTTGTTCTTGTTGTTTTATTGAATTAACGACGCACGTGTTGCTGCTGCTGCTGCTGCTGCTGCTGCTGGGGTAGCCGGCCGAACTGGCAGCGCACCTTCTCCTTTCCTATACTGTGGAGAGCCAGCTGTTATTGTTATTATGTTATTATACTCTTTGTAAGAGTATATTAATTTTAATATGTAATATATAGTATAGATTCCTGATCAGCATCAGCATCTGAGTTCAAATTCTCTCTGTGTCTTTTAACTGTCTGCAGAAAACTTTGCATAAATAAACACAAATAAAACATAATAAATAATTGCACTTTCCATAAGTCAAAGAAAAAGCCAGATCGGAATACTATATCATACTGATATTGTAGAAATAAGATCACTTTTTTGTTTGATAAAAATTCATCCAAAATTATATAGTTTTATAATTATGTAAAGACAAACTAATGTCCGTCAAAGCTTTGTACTAATCAGTCAGCTGTATGATCAGTCGTATATGAAACCTTGCAAGAGTATGAAATCTTCGACATGATAATGATAACATTGTTTTCTCCGTTTTTTTTTTTTTGTTGTATATTTTTGTATCTGTGCATGCAAACACATGCTTATACATATTTGTATGTGTTGCTTTTGATATTTTTTCTTTTTTGCTACTGTTTGTTTATATTAATGAATTCGTTTTTGTATTTTTGGTTAATCTTGAAGTTTTAATGCGCAACGCGTTCGAGCTCAAATTATAAATCTATTATTATCAACGCCATGGGGTGTAATGTATAGGGCGGCGGCGGCATCTTTTTGCATATTATACATATACATACACTTCCAAAGGTATCTTAGTTATCTCAGTTGCTTGTGACGCTTAGAAATTTGATTTTTTATAATTTTCACGCGACTGTTATTAAATTTGACATTGGATATCTATGTATCTATCATTATCATTGTGTATGTCTGTATGTATCTCATCTATGTATATTTTTAATTTTATTTATTTCCCATTTTCCTATTTTCATGTCTTTAAATCTTTGCAATGTTTACAAACATTATTTCTTTGCTTAGTTTAAATTGATAAAGAAACTGCAATGCAAGTGTAAAGAAAATCATACTTGAAAATTCTGTCTTCATTCGTGCAAATCTTTGCAAAACAATGGCATTGATTCATATTTGTATCTGTATATCTGTATATATATATGTGTATATATGTATATGTATATATGCAAATTGTATATTGTGTGTGTAGAGAAGTAAACAAAGAGAGCTGTCAGACTGTTGGATGATCGAACGGACACACAAACAGATGGATGGGTGAAACGACTTTGTGAGTCCGAGACCGAGACAAGCTGAATATGTTGTTAAAATCACAGCTTGATTCACATTTTCTGCTGAATCAACAATATTTAAAGTTTAAACAAAACTTCTTTGTTTTTATATGTATCTAGTATACATTGGGTACAAGGGTGTAATGACTTTCTAATAATGGCAAATAACCCGAAAAATAAATGGAGACATATGTACATATGTAGAAGTTATACCTATAATAACTATAAATCCAGCAAAATACATTTACATATGTATCTGACGACTGCATTTTATAACTATATACAAAATATACAATTAAAAGCAGTCTTAAAAACTGAATTGAAAACCGCATGTCGGTCATTTTTCTTTATTTACCTATTTTATTGATAAAGAGAACTTAGTTTTATTATTGTATAATGTTACAATGCGTATCTTTTAGGCGAGCAGACCCCATTTTTAATATTCCTATTTATTTTTGCTTTCTGAATTGAAGAGCTAAAGATTTTTTTTTTCCTTATGCATGTACATATGTGAGACTCTTCACATGTTCTGCTTTATGATCGGCAATTTCCATTGAGAACACATGAAATATTTATGATTTAATGCCAAAGGGTGACGTGGCAAATTGACACATGATTCGTCTTGGAATAACATAATGTATGCATGTACACATAGAGTACATAAAAAATAAAAACAATCTCTTCTATTTCTAATGTTCTCAATGTAATAATGAAAAATAGTAATACTAAAAGTAAACATTTTTATATGTTAAATATTTTATGTTTTATTTTTTTATTATCTCAAAAAATTGACCAATAAGACTGAAAATTTCATTGTTTTCAGTTCAAAGTTATTCAAAGAAAACAATTTCACAATTTCTGATTTCACAACTTACAAAACAGAAATGAATTTTATATTTCCATTGACACTTAGCACTGCAAATTTCACATGTCACACTCCACTCGTTTTCAATTCGTAAGAAACTGTTTGCCAGTCAACCTTCAAATTGACTTCAAATTTTTCAGTTATTAAACAAACAAATTGCAACGATGAAAACAGCTTGCGAAAATAAGCGGGCAGCCAGCACAAAGCACAAAGCACAAAGCGGAAAGCGAGAAACAATGATACAAACAACACACACAAGTAATGTACAGTTGAGCAGTTCTACTGTTTCATATAAACTGGAGAAATCGATAGTGCATCAAGAACAGTATGCAATGTTCGAAAGGTCAAAAGTGAAATAGTTATGTACACACACACACACAGAGACACGCAGCAAACATATGCAATATTCGTCCTTGGGAAGGTGAGATAGAAAATTTTGAATTGTGCTATGCTGCATAGCCAAGCAGAGGGCAAAAGTCAGTTTCACATAAGAGAGAAAGAGAGCGAGTGTGAAAGTGAGAATGAGAGTAAGAGAGAAATGAATAAGGAAGCTCGTGCGCGTCAAAGGCATAAAGTTCTTAAATGCAAGCCACCACACACATAAGCACACATATACATACATACATATATACACAGAACAAAGATTGTAGTCGCGAGTGGGAGAGTGAGCAAAAAAAAAGAGAGAGAGAGAGAGAGCGTGGGTGAGCATACGTTAAAAGCTCTCTGCAATATTGAACGTCGGCTTGTGACATGCAATTTTAACAGCCGACACGTGCGACCCTTGAGCCTGATGTTTTTTTTTGTTTTTTTGGTGGCGCGAGGGGTCGTGGCTAATGCTAGAAGATTTATGTCCCAAATTTTTTTTGCGTATGCGAAAACTTACCCGACGGTCGTTTCTTCGAAAACGTTATTCAGTAAATGTTGTTGAAATGAAGGCGATTATTATTCTTAATGTTGTTTTTGTTGTTTTGCTGTTTCTGCTTAACAGCTGTTTGCTTCTTTCGTTGCTGGCCAGTAGATGGCAACGGCAAGCAGACACTTTGACACAAACGCGTACTTATAAGCTGTAATACAAGAACACGCACACGAACTCGATGCAGATACAGAGAAATACTAGATAAAGAGTAAGTTAAAGTCGCATAGAAGATGGCAGCATAGACACGTTTTATTTAATTTATTGCATGCTCATTGAAACTAATAAGCATTTTTGTTGTTTTTCACACACCTTTAATCAATTCTGGGTAGACAACAGTACGCACAACAACAACGATAAAGACAACGACCAACGAATGACTACAACTGCGAATTCGAATGTGAATGCGAATGCGACAACGTTTGTGACTGCGGCTGCGGCTGCGACTACGGCAATGACATGTGTGCAATCATAGGAGACAGACGGCGCTAAGGGCACTGCTGCTAGCAACACGCGCGCAACAAAACTTTCGCTTTCGTTACGCTTTAAACACGAGCACTTACACTCTCACGTATTTGTATACACGCGCGAACACATACACACACGTACACAGACGCACACAACTACATAAACAAGAACACTCACGAAGTACGTAAAATGCTTGGTAGAGCTTTAAAGCTTTAGAGCTTCACTACAGCGTTTTGTTAGCGAGGCGCATTGAACGACAGCGCAAAGCCGAATGAAGTCGTGCTGCTAGCAGCGCATCGTTTAAATGGCTATGAACGGTAGCTGTTGTTGTACACCACACACAAATGTCAAAACTGTTTTTGTTTACAAATTGATCAAGAGAACATTTATTTCTAAATAAGAAATAATCTTTCTCATCGAATATTATATAGATGGTATATATATGTATACAAATAATTTCAATAAATTCTTTTATATATTATCAATATTTTATATATTTATCAAGTATACAAGTATGAATTCCAATCATTTAGCTAGCAATAAAAATATACAGTAGCGTATTTAACTAACTTTTTGTATGTATCAATATCAAAAGAAATAAAAGTCAATAAAATAATTTGTTTTGTTTTATCTTACAATTTTAATGAACTTTGTTATCGTAAATTCACACTGAGCTTATCACAACCGGAAATTCGAAATTCAGAAATGAAAAATATAAAATCAAGACCGTACATTATTATATTCAGTAAATAAAAAGAAATACTATTCATAATTTTGTGCCTATTCACAAAACTTGTAATGTTGCCAGCAATGGTTGCTTGGCAACAAATGTTGCTAGCAACATGTAAACGTTATTGTTTTGCTTATGTTCTCATTCTCCTTTTCACCCGTAGTCGCAATCTCTCGCTTCTCATTCTCCCGTTCGCAATCTGCTGCTCTCGTAGCCAATTTTGTCGCACGTGTCTGAAATTTTGTTACGGCCGATTGCTTTTTACACCCGATACGCATTGCATACGAAGGTATATTAATTTTGTATAAACACGAATTTTAGAAAACAGGCTAAAGAAGATATCAGCGTCTGTATTTGTGGCAGTTCAGTTTAAGTTTGCTTTTGTTTTAAATTTCAAATTGGAAATCAAGAAGATTTTTTGATTTCTGCTTCATTTATTTGAGAATCTATGATATGATACCGGGTATCATACAGTCAAGTACCATCAACTGTAGCTTTCTTACTTGTTTTTCTTTGTTATGGGTGAGCTTTTGCAGCAGAGTGTGGCGTAGTGTTGTGTATATATATCTTTGTGTACATGTGTATGTGTGTGACTTTTGCACGTATTTGTGGGTGTGAAAATTTTTGTTAGATTCTCTCGGTTGATGTGCGTTGCGCGTGCTAATGAAAAGGTAATTCAAGGCCCTTTGCCTCAGGCAATTGGCGGGTAGGGGACGTTTGGCCAACTAACGGTAACTGCGGTGTCGGTGTCGGTGACTGAGCATCTTATTTCCGGTTTCTGATGCTTTTGTCTGACCAAAGGCTGCAGAGAAACAAACGTTACGAAAACAAAAATTAGCATAACACATGAAACTGTCAGCTGTTGCTTTCTCTCTCACACACAAGTTGCGTTGCTTCCCCTTTTCAGTTACTATATATATATATATATACATATTTATATATATGTACATATATTTGGCCTGTGGGTGTTTTTATACTCTTGTAGGAGTATATTGGCTTTTGCCACAAATATTTTATATGCCGGAAAGAAGCTGGATCAAGCGACTTTAACGCATAACTGTCTAATGTCTAATGAATTTTTAGATGAATAAGTAAGTGACTAAATTTAAGTTGTACAATAACTGAAAAATATAAGCTAAAAATAAAATTATGTAATCATAGCAACGATCATATGAATATGCAATATTTATTGGTAGCCAAATTGAACGAGAGTATAAAATGTTCTATATGTTGAATAATTTTGAACATTAACATATTACTTTTAGACACTTTTCAGTTTCAATTGCTAACACGTGTGAAGCCAAAAAAAAGAAACAAGCGAATTATCTGATGAAGAGAAAGATGACAAAAACAGGCAACATACTATACATACAGCAAATGGAGTAGGTAAAGTTTTAAATTAAAAAAAAAAAAAAAAACATAAAGTAACGGCGGAGACTCATTGCGTCAGAGTTGTGCTGTGTTAAATGAAGATGAAAATAAAAAAAAAATTTAAACTAAGCTGCAGTTGCAGTACAATAAAATACCCTGTAAAATATAAAATCAAATATAAAATCTGCAAATTTATCTGCACAATTGTAAGAAAAAAGTAGTTTCATTTAAAATGAAATTCATGGAATATACTTAACAGTCAACATAATAAGTACATGTTCACTTTTTCAGCACTTTATCGTACGCGTACACATAGATATTTATCTCTGCGTCTCCGTGTGTGTGTGTGTGTGTGTGTGTGTGTTTGCACGTGCTTGCTTCTGCAAACTTACCTCATACCTTCTTGTTTTCGTTGAAAATTGTTTTGTTTTTTTTACCATTATTTTTCAAGGCTCTTAGATATTTGTTATCTGAAGTCAACTGTAAATTGAAAGTCTTGTACCTTTAAAACTGTATTGTACTACAGATATAGGTATGTTACGGAGGCACTTGCTATGTGCATGGCATACAGGATATTGCTGCCGCTTATAGTGTATATATTACACTAATATACCCACTTTCAATAGCTGTAGAGTATTAAAATGTTTAGCGCGTACAAGTCCCTCGAAATGGAAAATTAACTTTGCAAAGACAATCACAGTGAAATAACGAGCTTGTGAGGTGTGGAT
Source organism: Zaprionus obscuricornis (assembly GCA_037044475.1). Taxonomy (NCBI): domain Eukaryota; kingdom Metazoa; phylum Arthropoda; class Insecta; order Diptera; family Drosophilidae; genus Zaprionus; species Zaprionus obscuricornis. The sequence goes on from JBAMBR010003773.1 coordinate 64,758, forward strand.
GGGGCGAAGTAGGCGAGACAGAGGCGTGGCATTTGACACTGTCGCCAGCCGTCTGGCACTTGCGTCAATGCAAACGCGTTATAAGCATAACACAACAATGATGACCATAAAAAGTGCGTAATCAAAGCGTAAGCGGAAACTTTTTTTTTTTATTTTTTTTTATTTTTTGCCAAACACGCGCAGCCCTTCCAAACTGCGACCCTGCTACCAACGGGCGCTCTCTCCAATGCATGCTTGCCCTCGTTCCAGCGTAGAGTAATAGCTTTTTTTTTTTAAAGGCCAAAACAAACACAGGAAATGTTCATTAAAAGTGTGAAAAGAAAAGAAATTTAGCATTTTGTATACATAAATATAAAAAGAAATTAAGAAATAATTTAAAAATTTAATTTAATAATTATGGCAAGTTTTATAATGTTAATTATTAAAATAAATATCTTAAAAACTATTGGAATATATATTTTATGCCATTAACTTAACTTAAATTCGAATCTACCCGTCGAGATATTCAATGTGTAAATATGAAACGCTTTTGTTTTGGCGCTTGCCAAAATATTGTTAGCTACATATGAACATACAGACATATGCATATGCATGTGTGTGTGTGTGTGTATGTGTTCGCCTATCGAATCAGTCAACGACATTCGGTTATCAACAGATGTCCGGCCAATATTTTTAGACATGTCACCGACTCGCGCACAGCACAATAACAATAGCAAAAAAAAACAAGCAGAAATGTTTTAGCCAACACGCCGAAGATTTCATACCCTTCGGACTCTGAACTTAATGTTAACCTAATATATTAACAAACAAAATCGGTTCTTATACAAAGACCCAATTCTTGTCCATTCGTTTCAATGGCATTGGTTATAATAATGAGGCTCAATTCAGATCGTTCCGACTTGTAATATAAGAAATAAAGTAAGAAATCTACATTCCAGTGACCTCGACTTTAATATACCCGATATCTATGTGTTGTTGTAGCGTAACAAAAAAATCCGATGAGGAATTCGTATTCCATCTACAAAATTAAGAAATCAAACTATAAAATTTGACTTGGGAAGTGTGCACTGTGGGAAGTGTGGCAAAAACTAATAAAACCACTTTAAAATTTGGAGTCGTAGCTCATGCAGTTTCCGAAATCCATATGTTTGCACAGACAGACAGACAAACGTACAGTAGTACATGATGGACGGAGTCAGTTCAACCTCCTTTTGGGTCTTACAAAGTTTCCCATAGTCATCACCCCCACTTACTGGCAGTGCCGGAGTTAGCCAACGCGAGGCCCTGGGCCGTAGATTTTTCGCGAGGCCTTCGAGGTTGAGAATAAATTTCAGTTCAAGGTTTCACCTCAAGTAGCATTTGGGAACAAAGTTTGTAGTAATACTGTGAATATTTTGAATTTACAAGCTCAAGGCCCTGGGCGGTGGCCCAGGTTCGCCGGACCTAAAACCGGTGCTGCTTACTGGCTATAAAAATATCTATGTCAAGTTTAATTCGACTGCTGAAAATGACAAGCTCCAAAACAAAATGGATATACATACACTTGCAAGGATATGAAAAACATCATCAAGATCAACCACAATAATGCCAACATATTTTCCAGTTTTAATCTTAGAAGAGTACGAAAAGTCGGTCGTGATAATGATTGCTTTTCTAACTTGTTATTTTTGGGAATTTTTGGTAAATTATTTGAGATTGTCAGCACTTGTTTATACACCTATATGTAAATATATATGTGTGTATAGTACACGCGCAATGTTGAGGTTCATGACTCAAGTGTTTCAGGTAGAGAGAATCCGAAAAAGAAACGCCACGCGCCGAAATATTTGCGCTTTAAATATAGAAATTTAGATGTGCTTGTGTGTTCTCATATAAATTATGCCCCCTGTAGCCTGATGTTAATCTATTAAATATACTAAATATAAATAAAAATAAAGTCATATACGCTATCTGAATCATTTTATTTTCGTTGCAAAAAATGAATAGATTTACAAACAAATATAATATGCAAATGTATAGTACTTTTTTAATATGAATTTTAATGCTGATAACGAATATATATACTTTTTTCTGCCACGCCTCATTTAAGACGTTATACATTTCTGCTTAACGTTTTAGTAAACTCTTAAAAATGTAAAAACAAATTTGAATTTTACCGCACATTGCGATTTTATAGCAATCAACTTTTGAGTGTGTGTTAAACTTTAATGGCAAGCAGTTAATGAAAGCAGTGCGCACTAAAGCAGTGCAAGTATACAATATGCAGTACAAGCAGTCCAAGCGTATATTTTAAAATTCCATTTGAATTTACAAAAAAAAAAAACAGAGACTTGAAATTAGGTTTTTTTCTAATTACATTAAATTACAAATATAATTAATTATAAAATAAAAATATGCAAATAATACAAGCAAATAATATTTTATTCTACGTTAAATACACAGTTATATATATTTCACTACTATATAAATATGTATAAAAAGAATTTGAACTAATTTAAAAGAAAAACTAAAATTGTTAAATTGTTTCATTAGCATTAAGAAAGTTGTATAATTTTCATAACTTCCTTTGTGCTGCCTAAAATGCAAAATCAATTTACAAAAATTTCAATAAACGAAATGCTAACTAACCGTTGTTGCGGACCCCGTTCCAGTTCCACCTTAAACTTATCATCGCCAAATTGAGCCTTTGCCAACGACACCCCACAAACTAGAAATAATGCCCAAAGGCACAGAAAAAAAAAAATAAAATAACAAAATATTGTAGCTGCAGTTTAAAAGAAAAGAAAATGAAGATACGAGAAAACAACAAGTAAGAAAATTTAAATACACTACATCGAATTTTTTATACTCTTATAAATGTACTAAAAGTCAATTGGACGAACAAGCATTTCTACGATTTTATAATATGTTGCAATATGTCTAACATGTTGCAACATATATTTATTTCTATTAAAATAAAGCTTAAATTTTGAGAGATAAGTTGGCAAATAATTGAACAATTATATATTTGCATACTTAAAGGAGTATGTCACGCCCATTTTTGGATTTTGCAAACGTTAAGACAAGATGAACATAACCTTCCTAGGGTATATTAACTGAAAACTAATCAAAGCAGAACTCATTAAGCATAGTAAAAAATTATGCTATTGTAATAAAATGGTTAAAGCCGAAACCGAAGTTGTATAGGCAATCGAATTAAACAGGCGATGGCCAAAAGGCATGGCTAAAATGCTGCCAAACAAATTGCCGGGAAATCCCCAAAAGACAAAGAGAAAAGGGCGAGAGAGGGGCATAATGTAGATAGACCTCTGGTTGCAAGTTAGTTTTCATCGATAGCGAATTTATTTTACAAAGCAGAAGCGGTAAAAGATCAAAGCACAACGATAGCAGATAACACGCCACAATTGCCAGATGAAGAGGCCAAAAATAAAGGCGGCCCTTTTTAATACCCTGGACCCATTGCAAATAGTTATAGAAGGTATATAGTAAATATGCAAATGATCTTGCCAAAAAATCAATGATCGACTATAGATTTTGCCTCGACTCTTTATACTGCTATACGTGAATTATTGTTAAGGCTCCTTTACTTTGCTATAAATCTGAGCTATTAGAATTTCTGCATTTATTGGGAAGTTTATTTTATATTGTTACATTACTGCCCAATGAATATTAGATGATATTATCTACTTTTTATGGGTCAATACTTTCGATCAGGCACAAACGATTATTTTAGATTTTACTGCTTCAATGGAACATCAACAATATCTACAGGGTATTTTATAATCAATCATTTACTGGTAAGATCTTTCTCTAGTTTCGTCTGCTTCTTCTTGATCTTATGCACAAATAGATTAGTTTCACATGACATGGAGAGTCGGGGTTTTAGGGCGCCATATTGCACACTGTAGAGTTGCCAGCCGCCAGCCGCCGGCCGCCAGCAGAAGTTATGAAAAATTAATAATAATGTCGAATCGATTGATTTCAGCAAGTCGCAGCCCAAGTCTAGCCACAGTCACAGCGACAGTTAAGTTGAGGCCACAGCCACAGCTACAGCTACATCTACAGTCATAGCCACAGCTACAGCCACAGCCCCAGCTGGATCTTCCTGTAGTCGGGGCACCACCTAGACGGACGGTCGTCCTCTGTTTGGATCGAATTGACTTGGTCAAGTTTGTTTAGCCCCGGGCACCTCTGGACCACAGAGCAGACAGTCACCCCCATCAACAGCCAAGTTGCCATCTCACTCTCAAACATACTAACTCTATTTATATCTTTCTCTCTCTCTCTCTCTGTCTCTTCCCCAATCGAGATCTGTGCGTGTGTGTGAAACTGTAACTAAATACAAGAATTAAGAGCTAAGTCGTAGACACATCGATATTGAAATTCTCTGCAGTAGTTGTAGAATTACTTTGAATTAATCAAAGTTAATAAATTAATAAAAAGTTGAAACATGATCTGCATGAATTACAAAAATAAATATTTAAAAATATTGTATAAAAGTCTTGATCTATTTAATATATATTTATATAATTTATATAATCACTTAATATATTATATAGTTGCTATACCCAGAAACATTTAAAGTAACATTTTTTTTTTGTGTGCTTACTTAGCGCCTAAAGCTAAAGTCGTACATTTTTATTCCTCGCACAGGAAAAGTATGAAAATACTTTAAGATCCTCTCCGAGTCCAAAGAGTTTGTCTGGGCTTAAAAGATTTTATGGTCTGTCTGGTGGTCTCCCTGTCTGTCTGTCTGTCTGTCTGTCTATCGGTCTGTCGGGTCCTCTGGCCGTCTAAGTGCCGAGTGATGCATTTTTCATGACCAGTTTGTACGATTTCCGCAACACAATGCGCGCATTTTCATGTAATTCAATTCAGTTTTTCGTTCAATTTTGTATACTCTATACTCATTGAAAGGGTATATACAATTTGTTTCAATGATTCAATGCGAAACTATTAATCGATTATTCAATCGATGCATATTGCAATTTTTGTCTGCGAAAGAGGCCTACAATTTTCACAATAAATTATCTTGTTTTTGAAAGTCTCTGACTGCAACTAATAGGAACGTGTTTTAGGAACGTCCAATTTATATTTGACAAATTTACTTCAAACAATCTTAGTAGCAGTTCATTGTAGAGTATTAAATCTTCGGCGCGTGAAAGTACTTTCATGTTTCCTTTTATGGATTTCTTTTATTTTTTTTTTGTAGGCGCATTGGTAATTTCCCAATTCTATTGACACTGAGTGTTAGAGAATTATTGACAGTGAAAGAGAGAGAGAGAGAGAGAGAGAGAGAGAGACAGTCAGCAGAGACTAGGAAGTTGGAGGATTTGGAGGCCCCACCGCTGTGCAAAACATCAACATGAGCTAACGAAATACGACATTTGACTCGTGCGGCTATTTTTATAGGCGTGGGATTGCTTTTGGCCAATATACTTATACATATACATATACTTATACATATACATATACATATATTTGTATATGTTAACAACTAGATTATTTGAATGCGTGTAAGTTTAAGTAAAGCCTTTAAATCGTTGTATTCGTTTTTTACGATTACTTCGCCAATGTTGCCGACAATTAACCTAAAACAAACAGACATCTAAGTTATTTTTATGTTTTCTGACGAACCTTATGGCTTGTTACATATTACGAATAATATACGCAGTGTAAAATTGTATTAATAAGCGTTACAATATTACTGATGTATCCGATCTGTGGGAGGTTATTATTTTAAAAGCACTCATACATATTCTCTCACTCTTTCTCTCTTGTACTACTGCAATACTGATAACTCGGAGAAGCAGCATTGGGAGACACTACATATTATATTCTTGAAAGTCCAAGTCGTCTAATATTATCTGCGTAAAATTTGGCATAATTATTTCTTAATGTTCAAATATTAAAAAAAAAACTAATAATATTTTTTCGACTTTTGAAAATGCCCGTATGTATACCATTTTTTTTTAAATTTTTATAACAGAATCGCATTTGCACGTTTTAAGCTCCATCCTCTGCATAAGAAGCCAAGTTTTGATATAGATTTTTAAACAAGCTTTTATGTAATACAAATAAAACCTCTATATGACGACGATATTCTTATGTTTCCTGAAACGCCTCCTATAAACAAAGTCAAATAGCGGCTATGTCGCGTGCTGTCCGACTCTGACTTCCGCTCTAAAGATTGACCCAAAACTTTTCAGACGGCGGCAATGCATGCTCGCTCCCTCCACTCTCTATGACTTGCGATCTGTAGCTATTGCTGTAACTAGTTAATATGCATGCGGTTAACTGATAGCTAAAGCGACGTGTTTGACTCACCACGTACCAAATGGTTCCCCAATGATCATTTTTTTGTTGTTTGTTTCCCCCCTATTAAAGTTCCCCACGCGACCAGTTCAAAGGGTAACCGATAATTTTCGGTATGTGACTTGTTTGGCCAAATGACTCATAGTTGACTATTGGAAAAGCATACAGCGGGCTAGTTAAGATTGTTCTTTTAAGCGTTATTTTTTTTTTTATTTTTTATAAATTAAACATAGTTTTATTGTTTTATATATTTCTATCTCTCACACACACACACACACACACACACACACACACTCTGGTTCTGTGAGAATATTCTGAGTCAATCGTCTAACATTCCCTTGCATTTTTTCAGTCATAGATTATGTAAGCTGAGTGTTGAAAATGAATCTTAGTCTAAGCGTAATATTTTCTAGTCTATAAATTGATCTTTCAATGCTAGTAGAGAATTTCTTATTTTATTCCAGAATTGCTATCATTAATTTCAATTGCTCTAAATTCCAATTAAAGATTTAATGCTTTTCTACACCTAAAGGCTTCTTGTTTACTTGTTTTCTTTTATTTTTTTGGTTTCATTCGTTCGATTGATTTCAATAAATTTGGTTAATTGAATATGCAATGCATATAGCGTCAGCGTAGCACATTTGTACATATCGACATGTATTTAAGCACGATTCTTTAATATAACATTCAAAATATGCTAATTTGCTTACGAGTATTTCATGAAAGTCCAAAATAAACCATAAAACTGAATGATAGCTGAAATTCTAAGCCAACAAATGAAAGACACGAGTCCTGTTTTTGAGTCGTTGACTTTGTGATTTTATGCTTCTTTATGTTTCCGTTCTTAGCTTAAAGACCAATTTATATAATATACATATATGCCTCGAGGCAGACCCATTAATAAGTAACAAATGTGTGCCATTTAATTAATAAAATTATATTAGTATTTAAATAATCAATAAGAATTAATAACAGTTAATAAAAATATTTTTTTTAATATTAAAACAAAATTTCTTCGAAATGATGCTAGTCTTGGCAGCTCAAAAAAATTCGAATGCTATCTGCGTTACCATCTTAAGTTCTTCGTCTATCAAAATTGCCAGATTTGCTTCTTATTGCTGCAAATATTTTTATTCTTCATAGCTGCCATAGTTCAGATCAGTGAAGAATAGAAAAATTAAGAAATATTTTATGAACGAAAAATTATATATTTTACTTAAAATTTGGGCAATTAGCAGATGATTTATTTAATGTTTTATGTAAGCAAAAAATGTTTCTTACATCTTCGATAATTCAATTCGAAATTAATTCTCTAAAAATTCCCAACAATAATAAATAGTTAGTTAATAGTAATAATTAATAGTAAATAGTAAGTAATATGATTAACAACGGAATAATTTAATCAAACAATTGATTTATTTTCTCAAATGTATTTATCAATTATTTTCGTAATCATAAAATAAAAAAACATTCGTTGTCTAATAACAATAAAAGAAAGCTTTATTTTAATTATAATCATTTGTTTATAACTTGATTGTACTTAATTATCTTTCACACCTTCCAGCGCCATTTTATTTAACTAATTAGATGCAATATAAATCACATTTAATACAAACATAAATCATATACACATACGCACACACAAACAAACGCATACAAACGCACAAGTTGATTTTGCTGTCTCATTGGTTCACCGATAAATTCACAGTGGAAAACGAAAACAAAGCGAAAACAGCAACAACAACAACAAACTGTAAATAGTTTCTTAGCGGAGCTTAACGATTACTGACCAATCAGAGATCAGTAACAAAACCAACAACAACAGCAACACATCTATACTGGCGAAATGAGAGAGAGAGCAAGCGCCTCTCTCCTCACATGTGCCTGTGTGAGCGCAGGCAGAGTAAGAAATTCAACGCAAAGCAAACTGCTGAAATATTGGTTGGTAAAGTAGTTAGCCAGCGTATTTTTACTAGGAATTATATACAGCTATAATGAATCTCGATCTTATCATGCAAAACGACTTGTGTAAATACTTAATGTGAATATTTTTAACTTTTAGTCAACAGTCAGAGTCTAACGAATAAAATCTTAATTGATTTATGACTAATTTGAATAGATTAACCGCTAATGAGTAACGAGAGCCCGCAACAAATAAAATCAAACATACATAGTCTGTTGTACTTGTGTATGTGTGTGTTTGTGTGAATTTGAGTATTTGGAGTGTAGGTGTAGAAAGGGGCGTTGACAAATGCGCTCGTTCCGCTCTTTGTATTGGTCAGTTTGTATGATCGTCGCGAGGCTTACCTGAGCATGAACGTGAGTTTACACTTGAAGAAAACGCGAGATAGAAATATCAGTTAATAATGAATACAAGGGATTTCACATATTTGTTTAATTCATTTCATAGTTTATGTGCATGTAATATTAAGTATTTTAAGAAAATTTCAAAATTATTTTATTTCATTTTTCGATTTTATTATTATTAATAATATATTATATATACATTTGTGTGTATAAAAAATAGAGAACTAAAGTAAATAATTAGTAAATATTTTATGCTGGAAAGTTAAATATTAAATTATTTTGTACTGTATAAAACTACACTGTTATATTATTAATACATTTATTTATATTGATTTCTATATGAAAAAATATCATAATTCTCCTTAAGTAATTTAAATTATTTTTAATAATTTTTAATACTCAAATATATATAAATTTCTTTATTTATATTAATTATTTTTTAAAACTATTAGTCATAGTATCTCATTCAATAATTATTTTGCCATCTCACAGTTAACTCTGTCAAAAGTTTCTCTCAGTGCAAGATCGGCAAGCGCATTGGGTGAACAACACTAATACATGCATAAGCACAACTCTTTGAGCTTGTATGTGGGGGAACTCTTGAGAAGAAACTGAACGAAAGCTACGTTACCTGTTTCGAAATCAAGTTTGTTGCTTCTGTGTCGCTTCGGTGATCCGCACAGAAAGGTGCACGCGCGCATTCTACACGGTTGATCGAGTTGGCTCAACGGATTCCCAATAAGCCAGTAAGGCACACATAGAAAATAAAGCTAAATAATAATAAAAAAAAAACGACGAAGACAACGACGCGGAAAACTCAATGCCGTCGGAAAAGCATACTTATCGCCGTCGATATCAAAATCGTTTTGTAATCGTTATCGTTCTATAAATTGTAATAAGTGCTTCATATAAATATATTGTATAAATTAAGTGTAAACTGTGCAATTATTTATTTGGTATATGCGTCATAAGAATTGCAAATAATCGTAGAAACCTCATAAATCTTACGACCAATGGATCTATGGATAAATTCAAAAAGTGTTTGTGTGAAAAGCAAAGCTCAAGTTGATGCAAAATAACAACAGCAAATAACAAAAAAAAAATAAATAAATAAATATTATTAGTCAAAATAAATATTTTATTGTGCAAAATAAATGAAAGAGAAAAAAAACCTACAACAAGTTGAGATAGTTATGTAAAATAATATTTCAATTGTGATTGAAATATTAAGAAATAAGTTCATTCAAAATTATCATAAAGTGTCAAGCATTGTGGAAAACAAAATAATTTCAAATAAATATTTATAATAATAATAATAATAATAAATAAAACAGAATAATAATAATAATTTATACAAAAGTAAATAGATTTTCCTACCTGCTTTACCCAATGGATATCGCAAATTAAATCTTTCCAATAAAGAGGTAAGAGCATCAAGGCCTCAGCTAAAGCTCGCACCCGCACCCCAAATACACACACACACATACGCACACATACATGTACACACGCTTAAAAAACACCAAAAATCGAAAACGCGATTTACAAATTTCATTATTAACTTTGATAGAAATCAAATAACCAAATACTTAAAAAGCCAAGCAACCCAGCAATTGTGGCCAAAACAAAATCAATACACACACGGGCAAACACACACCATACACACACACACACACACATATATACACTCATATAGTAGGAGAGACAAATGTATCTACGGAGTTCTTCATTTCATTCAATGACTTTTTGGTGGTCCCTATTCAAACAACTCTAAACAAATCAAGCACCGACTCGATGATACTCGAAACGTCAACTCGAACAAATTTTTTTTTTTTTTTTTATTGTACTCTGATAAGTTCACTTGACAATGAGTTGCAACTAAGCCAGGGCAGCCAGTCAAAGCCATAGTATGTAGTAGACGGATAGACGAATAGACTGATAGACTGACTGCTAACTGCTGACAGAATGTCAGACAAACTCTGTCCGAATGCCGGGTCCCAAAACATACATTGATAGAGAAATAAATAAAAAAAAAATATATATATATATATATATATATATGGTCTCAGCCGGTAGTAAAGATTCAAGTACAATATTGAAATTCATTTACAAAACTAATTTTAATTGTTGCATTTTCAAGAATTTATTTTCGAATACACAATGTGTATGAGTACAAGTACTATGTAAGTATGAGTACTATGAGTATATTGAGATTTTTCTTGGCGCCAGCTTGAGTGTCATCCAAAGTTTTTCACATTCATGGAAAGTAATAGTTGTCTGTCTATGTGTGGGTAGGAAATGTAGAAAAGTTTATTATTGAAAGACAATGCTAACAATTATTTTATTTTTATTAATATTTATACAGTGATTTCATTTTTTAAAGAGAATTAGTTATATTTTAAATTTAACACAACATTGACTGAAAAAAATAATAGAACGTTGAGTAGAAACTATTTATATAACAGTTTATATAGTTTATAGTTTAAATTCAATATCTGAATATATTTGTATTTACTAAAATGTGAAAATACTCGACAATGTTCTCTTAGTATTAAACTTATTTACTTTTCAAAAGATAAAAGTTTGCAATTAATAGAAGGATAGAAGGAGACATAACAAACTCCTTAAACTATAAGCCTGTCCGTCTGTCAGTTTCAGCATAAAAAAGTCCCGCAGTTTTAAAGTAATCTTAATAGTTTCTTAATTGTTTATTGTGGGAACAGCTTGGATCGGATCACTATTATATATATCCTAGATGCTACAGGAGCGGGCGGTTATGTGAAATACAAATTGAAAATTGTTAAAATATATTAAAATATATTCAATTAAATTAGTTGAGTTTCAATGCTGCACTTTTCGGATTACTTTGTATACCACTTTCAAGCCCATAATAAAACTTTGATTTTGAACAATTTATACTACAGATTTTGGATTAAACTTGCCAGATTTATATACAACTGCTTAATCGTCCAGTTTGTTACAACCGTCTGTCCAAAATTGTATTTACGTTAGCTCTGAAGAGAGTGGCGACATTTGTCCCTAATATAAATGTAGTTCCGGGGCTATAGTCAGTGTTATCTTTTATCCCAAAATAAATAACTATAAATACGTTGTACACGCAGAGAAAAGTTTATTTTAAGTAAACATTTTCAATTAAGGATATACGAATATTCTAAAAAACCTACTAAATATACTCAAATAATACATAAAATTAGTTCAAGTCGTTACGAAAGAGTTTAGTTAGAAATAGATTGATTTATTTGTTTCTTATTTTATTTTTCATATTAAAAATATATAAAATACTCAAGTCTTTAAATTTATGACTACTCTAAGCAATAGACAAAAAAACATGTTTCTTCATCTATTAATTCAATAAAAAGCACATTAAATGTTTTATATTATATTATATTTAATCTCGTTGTTTACTATCCTAAAGTGACAAATTTTCCATTAGGCCTATAAAAAAAAAATTAAAGTATTTTAATTTAAGTGCGTCATCAAAATGAACATATTATTTGTAATTTATTTATAATTTTATCCGAAAAGAGCTAAATAACAAATTTAGCATAACAAGTCTTTGAGAGCTCATCGCGTGCTAAATTCATTTTACAATAGGCTGAAAAAGTGAATGTCAAAAAATTGTTTTAAATTATTATCTTAATTAATATAATATTTTTTATATAGTTTTTTATATAATTATAGAGAGAGCCTTGGAAACCCTTTATTTTGTTTTTTATCAATGTTTAGTATAGATTTCTTGAAGCGCATTTCATTAACCTCAGCGTCAACTTATCCATCGCCATGTCGAATCACATGCCATAAATCATTTTCCTTATGCAATCCATAGCATAGAGCACAAACTGTACCGAAACTGCCAACTCATCTAATATGAGAGAGTTAGAGGAGTACTCAGACATGATGTATGCTGTATACCACACATATATATATATATATATATATATATATATGTATGTATGTATGTACGAGTATGTATATCTGTTCAATTGATCCAATGCCAATGAGCGATTTCAACGACTCAATTGTTGACCGAGCAACAACAATGCAAATCAATTCTTTCAAATGGCTCGCCCTCAAAATATGCTTTTTTGTTGTCCCACAACTCAATACAAAACAAAAACAAAAAATTTGAACCAATTTCAACGTTTCTGCGGCGTGTGTGTTTGTGCGTGTTTATGCGTGCCTACAACATTTGTTGCTTCATTTCATTAGCAATGCAAAAAAAACATAAAAAATAAAAAAAGAAAAATGATAAAGTCTGCAGACTTTCATTAGGATATAATATTGATAGTCATTATTATTGGTCTAAGAATTTAGCCAAATGTTAAACGTGTTTATTAACTACAATAACAACAACTAATATATCACAAAAAAATTGGCTAAATCATTCTATAATTTTAGCATCACAACATCACAAATATTTGAAAACGTGCCAGCCACCGAAATGTATGGAGATAAACGCTGCACAGAGAAGCCCTCTTCAGCTCTGTCGACGGCAGCAACAGCAACGGCAACGGCATCAGCAGCGGCAGCCGCAGCAGCAGCAGCAGCTGCAGCGGCGGTGGCAGTCTCGCATTTGACCACGCCCACGCATGCACATGCCCTACAGCAGCAACAGCAACAACAACAACAGCATCAGCATCATCATTTGCAGTTGCAGCAGCAACATCAGCAACAACAAAGCTTACAACATCAGCAACATCACATGCAGCAGCAACATATGCACACGCATCATAACTATCAACAACATGAAGCAGCAGCAACAGCATTATCGCAGCAACAGCAACAACACTTGCAACAACAGCAACATCAACATCAACACCAACAACAGCAACAGGTAGCCCAACAACACCAACAGGTCAGTCAACAGCAGCAGCAACAGCAGCAGCAGCAACAGCAACAGCAACAACAGCAGCAACAACAACAACAACAGGCAGCAGCAGCCGGCATGTTTACAAGGTAAGTCTTAGCGCCAATTGTTACCTATAGAAGCTCTGCTGCAGTCCAGATCCAATTTGGAGTTTATCTTGCAACATCTCGTTTAGCTTTCAGCAGCAAACAAATCAGCGGCAACAATGCATCAAAAATGCGCGCAACATGCAACATGCAAACTTTTAATTTCAATTTGTTTCGCACGCTTCGATATTTGTCAATGCGAATTTGTTTATTGTAAGTGTATTACACTTAGCGAAAATTTTATGTCAAAGAATCAAAACCTAAACTAGAATTTTTCTTAAATTAAAAAATTAAAATTCTTAATTAAGAATAAGAAGTTAATATTTCATTCATTAAACTTAATTTTGAGTTTTACATAAAATTATTTTGAAATTATTTATTTTAGTGTACGTATATATGTCTCTCTCTTTCTCTAACTGTGTGTGTGTGTGTGTAGGTGTATGTATATGTAAGTGTTCTAGAATCTGCAAAAAAAAAAAAGCTTTGCTTTTCTTTCTCGCGTTGCTGCTTTCAATTTCCTTTGGTTTCAATGTTAGTATTTCCTTTTCTTTTGTCTTTATTTTTGTGCTGTGGCTGTTGCCTTTTGCTGCCGGTTTTAATGGCCTCTTGTATTGGCAACTTGTATTTCACATTTATCTGGCACTCGTAATCTCTACGGGGTTTTCTCCCGTGTATGCGTATGCCAACGTTTAACAGATTCTTGCAAAATACAAAAAAAAAAAAAATAAATATATATATATATATACAAAATCAAGAAAGAAAAGTTTTTTTTTGAGCAAAGTGAAGATCTTATACTCTCTTCTGGTTTTTCTATGCAAAAGATTTTATGATTTGTATGCCACTCAGGATACTATTTACTATATTGTGATCTAATGTGTTAATCTCTATTAAGCATAAGTTCTATGAATTACACTTAGATGTGATATCTAACAAAAATATTTCATTATTTTCGATGCTTATTTTAACCATTTGTCATACTAGATTTCGTTCCGATCTGCACAATAAAAATACAAAATAAATAAAAATTTGTAAAAAAAAAAATGAAACAGAATGTTTAACGTTCAAATAGACATTCAGAAAAAACACAAATCTTATCAAGAATATATATACAAGAATATGTCACAAAATATTCCATAAAATTAAACATACTCTTGCAAGGGTATATGTGTAAAACACAAAAAGAAAACAAGAAGAAAACTTCAACTTCAACTTCGAATTCGCCATCGCCATCGTCTTCGCATCCGTACGGGTGCTGTGCCATTTTATTTAGCTCCAATTAATTAGTGCTTCAAATGTTTTGCCATAAGTTAAACCCGTACAGTGCGATTGACATTACCACGTTCACAATCGGACCTTGGGTCTCCATGGACCAGTCACAGACTTTAGCCGCAAAAAGGTTGAGGATAAACGCCGCGAGTATATTTGCAACGTTTGCTTCTGAAATGTGTAAAGCTCACGTGTGATGCTGTTGATGGTTCGTTCTCCTTCTCCCTATCCTTCTTTACACCACACTGATTACGATTACCATACCCCCTGCCACACTTTGTGGCAGGCTCAGTTTTGAACTTTTCTGTGTGTGTATGTGTGTGTGTGTGTGTGGGTGTCGTTGAGTTCTTACATTTTATTCACTTGCAGGGGTATATAGGTTCTGGCTAGAAGTTTGAAACGCACTAAGTGAGGGATCTGTACAATTTTGTACAGTTATCACTTTTAGGATGTTGTAGATGAAATTCCCCATAATTCGGCATGTCCAAGGTAAAGTTTCTTTCTCCTATTGTCTGGGGTGGGATGGTTGATGAGGAAACAGACTCCATTTGCGGAATCCTACGAAATTGGGTCATTTTGTCAGCATATGACAATATTGAGACAGAGCGTATTCAAAAATACGAAGAATAATGCTAATTGGACTAAGAAAGTTTTGGATTAATCAAATATTCAATAAATTTTTTTCAACATGTTACTAGAAAATTCAGAAAGCATGCCCTGCGTACGCCACTGTTTGATATGATATTATTAACTATTTTGTCTTAATATAATTTTCACAGTTACACGAGCATTTTAAAATAAATTTATACTGTCCAAGTAATTAATTACATTTATTTATTTAATTATTATTTATTGTATATTTTTTGTTGATTTAAACATTTAACAAACTGGCACCAAGATTCACACAAAATTGCCACATTCCATGCTTGAGTAAAATATCACACTTAAATAATCTAAAAGTAGAAACAATGATTCGTATAAAATCCATTGAAAAGAAATAAATATAAGTATATATAAATGATTAAATCAAGAGATTACTTTTATATCTACACTATCGATATATCGATATTATAATTGCTCCGATTTAGTAATAATACACAATATTGCCAGGCCCAGATATAAGATTTTATAGAGCCGGGGCAGACTGCTGCCCCTGTAAATTCGAAGTTTTTAAACTGATCAAATTTTCAGTAAACTTCAATGAACCGAAAACAATTTAATTAAAAAATAATAATTCTGTGCAAAGAATTCAGTATTAAAAATTTCTTTAAATTTATTGAAAACTATTTGGAGAAACTAATCATAATGGAAAGAAAAAGTGTGTAAATTTCACGTTCCTACCGGCATATTTTCAAAATAAATTCCCAAAACAATCAAAAAAAATAAATAAATAAATAAAATCATTATCACATTCTAATTCTAGTAATATAAATGTATATGATAATTGTATCTATAAGTTTGATTGCTATCCCCAACAAAATTAATAGTTCATTGACAGATATTCTGTTGTTCTAACTAAAGGGCGGCTTTCATTCAGGGCATTCACTTAACAAGTGAAATATTTGGAATTCCCATATCGAAATCAATCAAATTTTTCGTTACAAAAATCATTTCATTGCCCAAAAAGAATTCACAGTTTGTGTTTAAGCGTTCAATGTGTGTGTGAATTTGTGTGTGTACGTGTGCGTGTGTACAACGTGGCGCGCGCGACTGTTTCGCACGAGGCACAACAAATAAAGGAAGGTATAAAAAAAAAACTCCCATGAATTTCTATAAATACAGATATGAAAAGCATGTAAATATACATATATGTATATATTGGGATATGGATATGTACATATGTATATTGGAAATAGAGTCGAAGCTTAACGGCAGATAAACAACAACAACAACAATCAAAAAACCGTTAAACAACGAAAAGTAGTATATCAATATGCTCTAAATAATAAATAACACTAATTAAAACCAAAGAAATCTTTTTAACACATGCCACTGTGACTGCAAACAGTCAGCGAACTACTTTGAATAGTAGAAAAAAGGGAAGCCAAAACAAAAACCAAAGCCAAAGCCAAGGAGATGATCATGATGAAAATAAAAAGAGAGGAGCAATGTAGGAGAAAACATATGAAGCAGCAGCATTCAACATTCTCTCTGATGTCTATGTACATTTGATGTTGCATTTGAATGCTGCCTGCAGAGTGAAACTAACTGAAACCGTTGCGTATTGTGGGGCCAAGTGTAGTCCGTCAATTGTCTGTAGGTCCATTTGGGTGTTAATTTTCTCAATTAGCATGTGCAGATACATTGGTATCTGTATCTGTATCTGTATCTGTATCGGTATCTGTAACGTTGCAAGCAGCAGCATTTTATGCTGCTAATTTCATTAACACATTTTGGAATCGGCATCAACATCAACATCAGCTATCGGCGCAAGTTATTTACCCTTACAGCAATAACAGCAACAACAATAGCTACAACAACAACCAGAAGTATAACAACAACAATTTGTAGCACCATTTCCAACTGCAGTTACACCAGTTACTAACTGAAATATACAAATATATATCTTCGTGTACTTTTATTTAATTGCTTATTCAAATATTTGACGACGCGCGTTCAAGCTAATTAATGTGCATCCAGATTTTTGTACTCAAGTATTCAATGGGTTGAGGAAATGATCTTTTCGTGACAATAGAAAGAAGCAGGCATTTCCGACTATACACAATTTATATAATCTTGAACAGTCAAGTCGACTATCGCTCTATAGAAGATCAAAGGGAATTAAATTTAGGTATCGCATTTCTTTTAAGAAGTTGCATTTTCATAGTGTTTTGTTTTGGAAAATAACTGTTGTATTGTGTCTAGACTCAAAGATATTTGCTCCAATTTCTTAGTTATATTTTTGTATGCACTTTGTACTTTGGAAATGGGCATGAATGTATGCATATATGTATGCCATATAATCTTGGTAAGCAACTATGACCGATTTGATTGGAACGTGTCGATAGCAACAATACTAAGCAGATCCTAATTATTTTTTAATTTGTAAATTCCATTTCTCTATATTATAAAATATTATAAAAATATTTTGCAGTGTATAACACACAGGTCAAACTTATGTAAAAAATTAGATAGTCTACAGGGTATGTTACAGTGCGGCAACTTAACCTTTTCTTACTAGGTTTTATTTAGACAAGATATTTGTTTACATATGACGGACGCATGTTGACACTTATATGTAGATACAAGGTATCTAATAGGCGAACACACTTGATTTTAGCTTTCTTTCTTTTTGTAATCTTTCACTTTAAAATGAAATGCAGAGCAAATACGTAAGTACGCCATGTGCTGCTGACCTCATCCTTTGCTCCATGTTCTGCTCAAAACTCTCCGGAGTTATTTTAGCTCCAGGCTGTAGCTGCAAAACAAAAAATAAAATACAAAAACAACAAAGAAAAAGTATTGCTGCAGGGCGCGTCAAATTATTTAGCTGCGGCATCCTTGTGCTAATTGTGCTACACATCCAGCAGAGTTGGAAACCATCAATCCTCGTAGAGAGTTTCCAAAGTCTGAGAGTCTGAGAGTCTGAGTTAAGGTAATTTCTGGCCAAGCCACCGCCGGGCAAAATGCATTATACAGTATACTGTATACAGTATATAGTACAACAGGCAACAATAGAGCCAGAAAGCCAAAGTCAGAGCCAGAATTCAAGTCATGGGAAAATTTCCGAACACACACAATTTGGGGTTTGGCTTACGCCTCTGCTCCCAGTCTCCTATCATCCAGTCTCCAGACTTAAGTCTGCAGTCTACAGTCTACAGTAGTAGCATCAACTCCAACTCCTGTGCATCGACATCGGCAACGGCACAAAAAAGTCAGTTTCGCACGCAAATTAAGATAATCGAAAGCAAATGCAGCAACGGTAGCAACTCCATGGTTAACGCTCTGCAAACGGGTTTAGTACCCGGTAGCAACAAATCAGAAAAATATGAAAAATTATGCCGCAACGGCAGCGGTGACGTCGGCGGTAATGTTGTCCATGTTGATGCTGATGATGACGTCGAAGTGTGCTTTTGGCAGTCCATCATTAAATTGTGGCTAAGATTCCAATCACAATATACATATTAAGCCTATAAGTATATATGAATGTATGTATGTATATATGTACAATATGAGCATCGATTGACTTTATTCCCTTTCACTGTTTCACTGTTTCTCTTTTTATTCTATTTTTCTGTTTTTTTTTTTTTTTATTTTTGTTGTCTTTATTTTATGTTCTAGTTCTGGTTTCTTGTGTCTTACGCCTGGTGTCCTTTTACAATAGTGTAAAAAAAAGAGAGAGAGAAATGTTGCTTATAGATACATCGAAGATTTTATTACTCTATCAGTCTAAGACTACAGAACGACTAATAAATAATTTAATTTTCGCTCGATTGGTTCTAGAACTATAGTAGACTGACTATAATGCAAGTTTAGTTTAGGGGAAAAAAAGTAGTTAATTTTCGAAATATCATTGCATTTCTATTAATCTGATTCCTATATTATTCCTATATTAGTCTCATTATGTATTGTTAACAAAGTGCAGTGAGTAATATCAATTTTAAATATACAATGTAAACCCGTATATACTTTATGTACCCATCAGTACGTAGCAAACTTGGTTTAAAAATCTAAACACTCTTGCAAGGGTATAAAAATCCGTTTAGGGCACATTAAATCGAAATGATTGCAGTTCTTTTATGCATACTAAAATTTGATTGGACTTGACTTTCTCAAGTTTCTTAATTGATAATGCAAATAGCAAAGAAATAGCTAGAATTTACTGGAAGTAATAGTTTCTGAGTATTTCCGTAAATTGATTTATTTCATAAAAATGTAACTGAAGAATAAGACTTTCAAATATTGCACTTGATTTTTTTTCTATATTAAAATAATCTATTTAAAATAATCTCAAATCACCATAAAAGTATAATTCTTTTAACTTGTTTAAGAAAATCCGAACACATTAAACCACAATTTGACTCCCGATCCTTGTGATCAAATCATATTTATCTTCAATTTAAACAAAATACCTGCTAGAGCTGTCTGACATATAAATGGGGAAGAGTGGTAGACAATGGGCAAGAAATAAGCTCATAAAACTCAAAGCCTTGACGAGAAGACTGAAGAACTAAAGAACAGAAGCCCGAAAGCGCAAAGATTTACCACCTTTGCTTGAGCTCAAAATACATACAAAAGCTCGAAGCTGCAGATTCTTTTTTGTTGTAGCTGACCATATAATTTGGCCAAAGGCCGCAGAAAAACAACAACAGCAACAAGAGAACAGCACCCCATGGTTATTAGATGGCAAACATAACCGTGGCCAGGATATTTTTTATATTCCCCCAGGTTCGTTTGGTTTCGTTTTCGTTTTTTTTTTTTTTGTGTTTTTTTGCATGCTAAGCGGTTCCGATGTTAATCTGTACAAAGGGAGCTGCCAAGGTATCGATTACTGCCACTGACTTACGCAGAGAGCTCACAAAGACGGTATATGGTAGACAGTATGAAGGTTACCAGACCAACAAGTGTTTCCCAAGGAATTCCAAGAAATTTCGGGGGACGTACAAGAAAACCATTGTGCGGCGCCTGGCAATTAATTGTGCGCCAACTTGGCGGTGGTCGGTTGAACTGTTGGTCGGTCGATCGGTCGGCTGTTCGGTGTCTTGATCGGACTTGAGTTCAACAGTCCGTTTGGTCATAGTATAGGGTTACCAGACAGACAGCCCAATCCAATCCAATCTCCAATCCGGTCTCTCAGTTCCTCAATTTCTTAGTCAGTCTGTCATTTTGTCAGTTTGTTGAATGCTGCGTTCATTATACATCGTTTTGCACTATTTTCCACTGAGAGAAAATCATTAGAGCTGCCCGAAGCGTTGCGCTGGACCAAACTATATCGTGGGAATATGGAAAATAAACTTACCCCAAATTACACACAACTACATAGTACACCCACAGACACTAAGATAGCAATAGGAACAGAGACAGAAAGATAAAGAGAGAGAGAGAGAGCGCAAGCTAAATAAAATCCAAGTGGCTGGAGAATTTGAGAAACTACAGCGCTGAGTTGCTCGAGGAAAAGTGTAATAAAACTTTGCGCAAATTTCGTGTTTCTCTTGGCCCTCAATTACCTCTATTGATGGACTTGCATTGCAGGATAGATTCAAGAGTCTGTTACTTGCCAGACTGACGCCCTGTGCATATTAAATTCATGCCTCAGATTGATACATATATATATATATATATATATATGTATATATGTATGTATGTTTGTGATGATGAGTTACATTTACAGATACAGATACAGATTCAGCATAAGATACTTGGTAACACTTGCTAATACAGATACATTTAGACAGACAGCCGTTGGGCGCCTATGATTTATTTGCTGCCGAGAATTTTACGATTGCGTTGAGGGACGCCGCCATAAAGAAGGTTAAGAAAACAAAGGTTATATTTAAAATGCATTTTAGTTAATAGTTTAGCATTATGTTTTTGGCTTTATGTGCTAATTAGTGAGCCCATAGGGGCAGCTCTTGGCTCTTGGTCAATAATATTTGGTATTTGGTACTACCACCCTTCTGTGAGGCGCCAAAGAACTAACTATGATGACAACAACAAGATTTGCTTCTAATTTCTGTGGAGCACGTAAAGTTTGTTTTGGTTGTTTGGATATCTGAAGTGAAGCGTAAAACAAACTGCAGGCCAAGTTGCCTTGATTAAGATCTTGACTGCCACTGAAAGATTACAGTACAGCAAGAGAGACAGAGGAGAGAAAGACTTATGGAAAAAGAGAGATAGACAGAGAGAGAGAGAGAGACGAAGAGTTACCTACACTGCAAGTAAAGCGCTCCTACGCCGCCTTCAACTATGCCACAGGTTGCTATATACATTGGGCTGCCCCGACGCCTCGCTAAGAATCGTGTTTGTGCTTTTAATTAGCAACAACAACTACTTGCACAAGTTGCACAGCTGCAACAACGGCAGCAACAACATCAGCAACATTAACAGCATCAACAGCATCAACAGCATCTGCACAGCAGCAACTGTTGGTGCTACTTAGTGCAGATTTCAAGGTACCGATAGATATATTAAGAAATGACATGACATGTCTCGCTCACTGCACTCTACAGAGAGAGAGAGATAAATTTTGATGTAGATTACAAGACAAAGATGCGCGGGAGTTACTAAAGTTTATACATACTTATATTTTCCTTAAATCTTACTTCTTTGTTATCCCCATTAACACGTTTTTGGTACTACTATGTTTAAGACATTATCATATAGCCATGGGTCCAAGCATCTTGTTTATGATAAATATTTTAAAAACTTATTAATTATGCCACAAATAGGCAACTGCAGCTTGGCCAGCATTTTAGCCAACTAATTGGCAAAATGCTCAACCAAGAGTGTGGGAGTATGCGATGAGTCTACCCTCGCATCAATGTAGCCAGATTAATGATGCGATATGCGATATACGATACGCGATGTGAATTTTTTTATACTGCGATTCATTAAATTATTTAAAATAAGAAAAATATAAAAATTTATTTATTTTAAGCTTTTATAAATTCTAGGCCAAAAAAAAAATAAAAATAAAATAAAATGAAGTGATACTTGCAACTGATAAAAGTCGAAGTCGATGCCAGTCGGATGCCAATGTCAGGCTACCATTTGGTATGCAAAATACTAGTTAAAATCGACAAAAATCAGTCAACCAATCACAAACCATTTTTGTGTGAACCCTTCACTAAACGTGCCACGCCCACACAGCAAAACTGCCCAGTTTGGCAATGCCAGTTGAAAGCAATCGAATTCATAACATACTCTTGGCCAAAGCAAAGCGGCTATCGTAGCGCTTAAATCAATATTCGTTTTAATTGTACAAATCACCTTGACTTAATTGTGAGTGTGCCTATGTCTCTGTGTATCTGTGTATCGTATCTGTGTGTGTGTGTGTGTATGTTTGAGACTTCTTTCCCCCTCTTAATGGACCTCTACATACGGGCACAAATCTCTATTCCATTACAGGCTGTTAGAATAACAAGCGAAAGCAACTGTCCGCAAAGGCAAAAGGCGAACGGATGCAGGCAGTGAAATACAGAGAGACAGACAGACGGGCGAATGGACAGACATAGTCCGTGGCCGTGGGGTTTGCCTTGTTTTGCATTGCATGCGGCAACATTATGTGTTGCATGCGACGCTAGCAGTGCTCACACACACGCAGACACACACAGACACAAAGACAAACACGTGCTAATACCAATATCTGATAGATACATGTGTGTGATTGTTTTAAATGTTAACATGGCCATTTAGAGGCAATAACAGCGGCAAAATGGCAGTCCAACAACAACAGTCTCTCCAAGTCTCGCTGTCTCGCAGTCAGATCGCGCACAATCGAACTGTGAGAAAGCCAGAAAGGCGCAGGCGCAATCGCAATCGCAGTCGCAGTCGCAGTCGCGGGCACTTGCTGTTATTACAACAATATTACCAATATTTATCAAAAGCGCTT
Source organism: Zaprionus obscuricornis (assembly GCA_037044475.1). Taxonomy (NCBI): domain Eukaryota; kingdom Metazoa; phylum Arthropoda; class Insecta; order Diptera; family Drosophilidae; genus Zaprionus; species Zaprionus obscuricornis. Next base: position 88,168 of record JBAMBR010003773.1, read on the forward strand.
GCGAAAATCCCCCAACAATCCAACAATGGCAAACAGTGTCAGCATAAATATATACAACAAAAAGCAAGAACAACAGCAGCTAAATAAATACTTATACGCCGCGTGTGCTACGATGCCGACGCCGACGCTGCTGTTGCCGTTGCTGTTGCCGTTGCCGTTGCTGTTGCCGCTGCATAAAAAGACAAATTTATGATTTATGAATTCAACCTTGTAAATAATATGCTCAGAAAAATACATACGGACACGGACAGATCGCTAAACTCTTGTGCGGCTCGCCGCTTGAAAAAATCAGACAAACAGATGGACAGACAGTTGGACAGTCGGACGAATGGAGGGACAAGCAAAGTACACAAACGAACTGGCCAACCTACTTGCACAATTTTCCGCACAAGGCATGTGGCAAGTGTGCCCCACATCGACCAAGCGTTGCATGCAACAACAACAGCAGGCAGGCAGCAGCAGCAGTCAGAACAACAACAACAACAACATGAACTAACCGCTTGTTGTATGATTTTAAAATGCGCGATGAGTTATTTATGCATCTCGCATGCGCTTTTGGTATGTTGCCGAGCATATTAACCCATTGACGACCATCAGAATTTTTTCTTAAAATATTTTTATTATTTTAATAAATATTAATTTAAATGCTAAATTTAAAAAGTGATATAGTTCAGGATATAGCATTACTTAACCCATTAATGACCATAAGAATTTTTTCTTAAGACTTCAATCTTAAAAAAGAAAAAACTAATAGAAAATTTACAAAATATTAATTTAAGTGCAATGCAATGGCAAAATTTATAGCTATAGTATAGTTCATATAAGCGCCGTAGAAACGAGCTAGAGAAAATGTATAAACTGTATTGAAAATAACATCTTCGAGTATCAAAATCTTTAGATTATTTAGTTTTGTTTTTAAATCTATTTTAATATTGATTAATATATTTTTTTCATATTTTTCATTTATCAAATACTCAATAAAAAAAAAAAAATTCAATAACAATCACAGAATGCAATAATGGGTTAAGTGGAGATACAACCAGTTGCAGCGTCATAAGTTGCAGGCCGTGAAAACATATGCGCTTGTGGGCCAGTGGCCAGTGTCGGCACTGTCCATTATTAAGCTGTAGCTGTGAACATGCTCATATATATATTCTAATTGTTTTTATTATTTTTTTTTTTCCTGCCTTTGCAGTTTGCAGTACAAGTTATAGATGATTTGTATCTCTATTTTATTTTCTACACCTATTTCTATTTCTATTTTTATTTATTTATTTTATTTTTGTTTTTGTTCTTTGCAGATTCGATGCAAACAAATCGACGAAGGGCGCCTCAAAGATGCGACGGGATTTGATAAATGCAGAGATTGCAAATTTACGAGATTTGCTGCCATTGCCACAATCGACGCGCCAAAGATTGTCGCAATTGCAATTGATGGCGCTGGTCTGTGTCTATGTGCGCAAAGCTAACTATTTTCAACAAGGTAAATGGAATTTTATATTTATTTTTTCATAGCAAGCGATGTACAGAGGGGGAGAGGAGAGTAGAGATGAAGAAAAAGACTGTTGCATATGCATGTTGATAATTGGCTGCACGTTGATTGAATATGCATGAGTCATGAGACGCTTTAACATGGACCCCACGCGACTAAAAGCGCAAAGATTTACTATATATTTCTATGTAGATGTAGTTGTAGTTGTAGTTGTAGTTGTAGTTGTCGATGTAGTTGTATATAAATAGTATTTCATTGCATATGTACGCCAAAGAACCGCTAGGAGTAATCACAATATGCTGCGGATACCACCACATCATTCATATGTCCATGTCTCCATGTCTCCATGTCTTACTGGAAATTGTTTTCGGCCAAGTAATTGACTAAGCGTCTAGGCACGCACCCAGGCTGCAAATTGCTCTGCAGCCTGTTTCAATCGAGCTCTCCCTCAACCTCAACTTCAACATCATGCTTACCCTCTCACCATCTCTATCTCTCTCTCTCTCTCTCTATCACTCTCTTTTATTGCGTTTTCGCTATAACTTTGCTGTGTGTTCATCCTCCTTTAATGCGCATGCGCTACAGGTCAATGCGCAGGCGCAACTGAACGAGATCAACTCCGACTGTAGCTATATTTTTTTTTTTTCTTTTTTTCTTTATATTTTTTTTTTTTTTTTTTTTTTTTGTGGATAATTACGAAAATTGTTTTTCAAATTAGCGTTGTGCTTGTATATAAGACCTCATAGATAACAGACTGTGGGAAAGAGAGAGCAGGTGTTACTCTACAATACAGTGGGTGTATGTATGAGAGTGAGAGAGAGAGAGAGAGAGAGAATAAACACACATAAGCATTGCTGCATTGCCTATGAGGTCTAGGTCTCTTAACTCGACTGGCATCTTTTGCCCAAGCCATGTGAATTCAAGCTCCTAACTATAGCTGCGATCCCCTTAGCGCAGACAATTTTACAATTGCAATAGTAACAACAGCAACAGCAACGGCAACAGCAACAACAACAACGTTTGCCTGGCATTGCTATAAATATTGCGATAAATCAAAATGTGCGATTTATGTGTTCTACAAATTGCAAAAAATTAAACTTAAGTACTGTTTTTTTTTTCTCCTCTTTTTTTCATCTCCTTTTTTCTCTCTCCTTTATTTATTTATTTTTTTTTTTTGGAGCATTGAGTGTGAGAAATTGTCGGCGTTTGTTAGATTGTCGTTTGGGTGTGTGTCTGTGTGTTAGTATATATGTATGTGTGAATGCGATGTGTTATTGTTCATTGTCATTGCACCATTTAAAAATATTTATATTCACAAATTGTGTTAATATTAGCAAGCTATCGATTCCTCTAGCTTTATCTTCAAGTTCATGGCATGCAATTTTTTCGTTTTTTTTATTTTTTGTAGTTTTGTGGGTGTGCTAGCCCCACTGGGTGTTGTTAGTGGGTGTGGCCAACTGTGATACGTATAATGAAATATTTATAAGCTAAATTGAGTTGAAAACAAGAAAAAACATATTTAGCTTTTGCTGGCCGAATATCTAATTCTCTGCCATAATATTTATATTTATTTTGAAGTCGATTAACGATTTTCCCTATCCTAGATATGTATATGCAATAATATTCCAGTATTGCTCTAAATTTCAGGAATATACAAAGCATACTGTTTGATGATGATCAGAATATGTAGTATGTCTTATGAGTATTGCAACTTACCACTTTTCTGAGTTATAAAGTTCCATATATAATGTGTATACCCTTGTCATGGTATAAAAATTTATAAAAGCATTAAATTAGCCGTCGGCATGAATTGCATTGAAGAACTGCTTACTATTCAACGGGTGGGGATGCGAAATTATCATATTTAGTTAGTGTTTGTATTTTTTTTTTTAGACTATCGGAATAAACTGTGAAAGTTATGTTAACAAGTTTCGGATAGTAATATGAATTGCAATGACTTAATATTGATGTTAGGATTTTCTTAGTTACAGACTGCAAGAGATTTTAAGACTTTGTACGCTTTGGAATTGAAAAAATATAATTTAAATTTTTAAGTGACACACCGAAATTGTCATACACTTACGAGCATGTTTTTTGTGTGGGCAAAATGAAGGGTATCAATCAATCAAGTTCATCCAAGTTCTATACTTGCGCATCCTAAATTTTCTTAGAGTGGAAAAATATACGTATAAAAAATGAATAAGATTGTTTTTTATTTGGCAATAAATGAAATGTTGTATAATTATTAATAGTTAGTAAAAACAAAATAAATAAATAATAATAAAATATAAAATATTATTATTTATAATTTATAATTTTTTTTTATATAATTTGTAATTATTATTAAATATTTAAATTTAAATATTTATTTAATATTTATAAAATTTGAACAAAATGTCTTAGTGTTAGACGATCTAAATAATTATCTAAATCTTTTTATCTAAATAACGATTAATCAAAATTTACATTAAGCTTATTTAAAGTTTTTTTTTTGTAATATTTTTAATGAATCTTTAATGAATAATTCGAAGAATCTTAATAAATGAAAATAGCTAGCAGAATTTTTCCGACTTGTTTATCAGCCACGCCCATTATTTGAATGCCTTAGCCGTAGTTAACAATAAAATGGATTTCTTGGTATTTGTTGTAATACTGAAAATATCTGACGGAATTCAAGGCTTTTTCCTTCGTTCAAGTTCAATGAAATTACCAGTTACTGTGATTATTGCAGCAATGATTGCTGTTTATGCTGTTGTTGCTTGCTGCTGCTGCTGCTGCTGCTGCTGCTGCTGCTATTGCTGTTGTTGCTGTGACTGTTTCTGTATCTGTTTGGCTTTTGCCAGGTGCGGGAGTATCTCATAGTGTTTTAAAAATAATTGATCTTGATACAGCGGCTGCTGCGCAGCTGCACTTAGTGATCACACTTGATTTTCTTATAGCATTTTATTGTTGTAGCAATTGTTGATGCTGCTGCTTCTGCTGCATTTGTAGCTGTTGAAGTGACTGCTGTTATTTTCGTTATTGTTGCGATTGTTGCTGTTGCTGTTGCTGTTGTTGCCATCTCAATGACAATGACACATTTTCTTTTAGTGATTCACTTGTTTTTCTATGGCAACATCGTCGCTTATTGTTTGTATAATAATCAATGAATTAACAATCAATTGCATTTAACAACAGCAAGAACAACAACAACAACAACAACAACAGCCAGAGAACTGAGTCTATTATTAACAGATACTTTTCTAATAAGCTTCGCTTAATTCGCATATGCATACAAATCAGAATAAAACAAAGCCATGGGAAAATACTTTTAATATTTATATATACATACGATGTACATATGTATATAAATATGTACATTTACCTTTAACTTACGTATGGTATATGTATAGCGGATGCATTTAAGATATACATATACTTATATTTTACTGGGCGCGCCTGTAAAAAGATCCAAAAGGTCGATAGTTTAAGCGTAATTAATTTAATTAAATAATTTCACATTTCAACTGTTTATATAAATAATTATGTGTGTGTGTCTGTTTTTTCTCTCTTTTATTTTCAGTTTTCAAGCGGCATAATGCGCTGCATCAACATCATCAGACAGCAACACCAAATATTGGCTTCTCGAAGGTAAAGAATTATACATATTCTTAAATATTTATTTATGATTTCATTTTAAATATTCTAGTTAAGCCAACGATGAGTATAATAAAAATACAATCTCAACAATAAGAGAAATCTCATTAGTGTCTCAGATGCGTCTCTGATGACTTTAATCCCAATTTTTTTTATTTTTTTTGTTATTATCAGTTGAAGTTGAACAACTCAATTTGAGAGTTGACAACTCAACTCAAGTCAACTAGTGAGCGAAAACTTCCATGGAAAACAACTCTATTAATGGCACAACAGTTGCATATCATAAACTAGAAATCATTTAGCCAACCGCCACTTGCTGCGCCAAAAAAACAAAAAAAAATAAAATAAATAAATAAAAAAAAAAGAAAAACAATAAATGCTGGAAGAACTGTTAAGCGCGAAAGCGCAACCAAACAGTACAGAAAGTAGTCAGTAGTCAATGTAGTCAGCGTAGTCAAAGTAGTCAGAGTAGTCAGTAGTCAGTCAAGTCTGTCTTCAAGCCACTGGCTGTAGAGAGACTCTGCGATGGTCGGCAGATTGATCTACATACCTGTGCGAACTCGTGACTGAATTAAATACAAATATACAGATGCAGATACATAGCCTAATATACATATACATATATATATATATATATATACATATACATATACATATACAAATACATTGTACATATACTTGTACATGTTATACCCATAGAGGCAATTTTCGGTTTTCAAAGTTGTCAAAGCCTGGCTAAAACTTCTTTGGGGCTAACAATTTATTAGTGGACAGACGCGAAAATGAATTTGCATTTTCAACACAATTGTTGTTATTGTCTATGTATTTTTTTTTTCTTCTTTTTTTTTTGTCTGTCAAATGGGAGGGTGTTTTTTCTTACAAATTCCTTAATTTGCTTTCCTAGATTGCCTTTACAATAGATGAGTATTATTTTTATTTATTTTTTTTTTTGTGGAATTGAAATTTTCTTTGATTGATTGTTAAATATTTCAAATATATTTAAAAGTAATATAAATAATTTAATTAGTGAAAATATCTATTCATATTTATTTGATCTATACTGAACTCTTCATTTGACTTTCAGGCACTTTCTGGCTTTCTAATGATGCTTACACAAAATGGCAAATTATTGTATATATCGGATAATGCTGCAGAGTATCTAGGACACTCAATGGTAAGTTGCCACATACATTTTTTTTACTGTGTTTTTTTTAATACTATTTAATTTTTTTTAAAATTTTATTTTTAAATATTATTTAAGTAAGTTTATGCAAATGTATGTCAGAGCTATGACATACTACACATTTTTTTGCTGGAGATTTTCTAGCATACATTTGTCTCACAGAAAATTCATTCTTCTTTTGTAAATTTCTCTGACTTCCATCGTGTTTTTTTTCTTCTAGCACTGTGGGTAATAAATTATGTGAAAGTGCAAAAATATATATTGGCTTTTTATTGAATAACATGTTGAAGAAGATTAGTTTTCTTTAAATTATTAGAACAAATCGACATCTCGGTAGATTAAAAAGAGAACTGTAAATTAAGCTGGGATCCTTTTAAGCTCTTTAGTCTATTTTTAGTTGTTATAGGAATAAGCAGTCTCAAGTGCCGACTATTGCCAGAGTATGAAATCTTCGACGTGCGGAAGATAAATTTAATTTCTTGTTCATTTTCGGCTAAAAGCGATTTGCGCAAATAATTAGAAAAGCAAAGTCGTCGAAAGTTTTTGGTTAAAATTGCTACAGCTATTGATACAAATCTCTGACAAGCGACAACAGGCAACAACGACAACAGCAATAACAACAACAGCAGCAGCAACAACAACAACATCAACAACAACATGTACATCAACTGAGCAGCAACAACGACGACAGTAAATATTTGTTGCAGCTTTTTTTTCTACTTCTGCTGCAGCTGCTCCCGTTGACAAGCTAGCAACAACTGACTGCCGTTGAGACTCGATTCATTGAGCTTACATAAATCTGCAGCTTGTACTACACAAAAGTTCCTTAAAACTGTTACAAACAGCTCAACTTGTTGTCGTTGTTGTTGTTGTTGTTGTTGTTATTGTTGCTGGAGTTGCCGCTGTTTCAAGTTTGGTTTATCGCACGTTTACGCTGCTTAAATAGCAAGGTTATACTACATCGTGGCCTTTCACTTTGCATTTAAAGTACTATAGCTAAATAAATATACCCCTGGTTGCACATATGTATGTTTGCACCATATGTTTGTATGTGTGTGCATAAATATATAAATTGCATTTGTGACATATCTCTCCGTTCTACATAACAAAATACAAACAAAGAATTGTCTAACTTCAAACTTCGTATACGTAGTTATTCATCTAAAACCAGACATGTCCAGAAACAGCATAGATAAAGGTACTGTTATTCGTCTATTCGAATTCGAGAGATTGTTTACTGCTTTTGCAACTGCGGTGTGTGTCTGCACTGTGGCAAAAATCATGTTTTACATTTGACAGATATTTGAAAGTCATTCATCTAAAATATTAAAAAATTCCCGTAATTTTGGCAAGCAAAAAAAAAAAACTAAAAAAAAAACTAAAGAAAATACTAAATAAATATTAATAATTAAAATTAAAAATAATAAAAATAAAAATTAAAAAAAAAAATTTATAACCAAAATCCATTACTATTTTTGTCGTATCTAACATCAGCATACTGGGCGTATGAGTTATCTAACGGCAACGGCAGTTAAAACTGTCAAAAACGGTTGTGAAAAATGGAAACATTTTGCCAATAAATCAACCGTTTATAAGATTTGTTCTTTGTTTTATGATATATGACTAACTGAAGTATCAATGTTCCAGCAATATAAGCTAAGAGCAGCATGACTACAATTGTCATTCTCAAACATGAAAATAATCATGTACATTCCATTTGAGCGATTTCAATTTTGTGTTAAAATTCATATAGAAAAGCAATTCAATTTCATAACATAGATCTTCATACATATACCATATTATATTCGATGCCGTCAACTTCAAGTAAAGGCAGTAGCTGATCGCGTGTGCAAGAGATCTCAGTAAATAATTAAAAAGTAAACATTTTCTTATGCACAAGAGTAAAAATTTAATTTTTGCTATCTTTCGTGAAGTATAGAATAAAATTAAAATATATGTATTCTTTTCATTTCATTTCATTTTCATTTTAATCAATATTAATTTTAGATTTTCAGACTTTCAGGTTGCATTTATTTATATTTATTTATTTTTATTTATATTTATTTATATTTATTTATATTTATTTATATTTATTTATATTTATTTATATTTATTTATTTATATTTATTTATATTTATTTATATTTATTTATATTTATTTATATTTATTTATATTTATTTATTTATATTTATTTATATTTATTTATATTTATTTATATTTATTTATATTTATTTATATTTATTTATATTTATTTATATTTATTTATATTTATTTATATTTATTTATATTTATTTATATTTATTTATATTTATTTATATTTATTTATATTTATTTATATTTATTTATATTTATTTATATTTATTTATAAAAAAAATACAAATAATAAATAAAGTGAATTTTATATTTATTAGTTATTATCTAAAATTTAAATTAAACAATATAATTTTATAATCATATACAAAACTACAATACAAGTTTAAATATTCTTTCTGATTTATTAGATGTAATCTAATAAAAAATTAAAATATTTAAGCATTCATACAACTCAGAGTAGTTTCTTCTCTATCTGATTATTTTATTGTGTCTTTACTATTTATACAAAAAAATATTTATAATTTTAATATTTCATATATTATTTACCATCACTTTTGAACAAATTCATTAACTATATTAACTTATGATTCTGTTATAATTTATAATATAATCATTAGCCATAAAATAAATGTAGTGTAGATTTCCGGCATGTCAGTTACAGGCTAAAGCTAGGTCAATTTTTATTTTTTTTTTTTTGGGGTGGGGGGTGTCAAACGAGTGAAGGCAACATTTTGGCTGCTTTTTTTTAATGCCTGTCAAAAGTCAGCAACAACGACAACGACAACAGCAGCAACAGCAATAGCAATACTAAAGGCAACAACGAGTTGCTGTTGGCAGATACAATACACTTGACAGCCTTTGGCCTTTGGGCCAGCCAGGCCTTATCAGGGGAGCACAGGGAACACCCACAGATGCTAAAAAGCAAAAGCAACAATAGCTAAATGAAAGCTAAATGATCAAGACAGTTCATAAATTTATATACATCGACTCTTTGAGTTTACCATGTGTTGGCATAATTACGATACAATAACGGCCCCAAATGTGGATTGCCCAACCTTTTGTATTTGTGGCAGCCAACAAAAGCAACAAAAGCTCACAGAGTTAGTTAGCCAAACCAAAACGGCAGCAACGCCAGAACGGCAACAGCAACAACAACACGTAAAGTTAATTAACAAACTGCCAAAAATGTCAATAGAGCCAGTTACTGCTGTTGTTGTTGTTGTTGTCGTTGCTGTTGTTCTTATTGTTGTTGTTGTTGCTATTCTTGTTGTTGCTGCTGTTGCTTGGGCATCATAATTCCAATTGGATTTTTGCATATTGCCATAACAAGTTGCCACTGTTATGTGTCATGTCGCGACAGCAGCCATAAATAAATTACAAATGCAACAACATTTTATGTCATTGTAAATTGCCCGATAGCCTGCTCCTATATATGTATGTACATATATGTACGTATATATATATATATATATATTTATGTTTTTCCGTCGGTACAGTCTGTCTGTTGATTTTAACCATAACTGTCACAAATTATAAAAAAAAATGTTTAAATTTGGCAAGAAACCTGATGAGCAAATAAAATGTTATCTGATTAAGAAATTGCAATTTGACTTGTTGATAGTCCTTTGATCTAAGTATATTCAGAATTAGTATTTAATTCATCTCATTGATTTTATATTTCCATTTACTTTGAATGACAATACTATACTATATATAGCTGCACAATAAATTATCAGATGAAAATTAAGAATATATATAAACTTCAATTGCAATATCTTGGCGTGGCAGACCCCATAAATTTTATATACTTGAGCAGCACCAAGCGCTGAGACCAAAATTATTTGCCCGTCTCTGTTGTTATACATATACGATAATATTATTTTTACAGTTTTTTTTTTCTATATTTATATATATTCATTTAATTAATATAATTATAAATTAATTTTAATTTCATATTTTTTAAAATTATATTATATTAATAAAATTCATTTATTTTTTATATATTAAATTTAGGTTAATATTTTTTATAATTATATTAATTTTAATTCATGCATTTTTCTTAGTTAATTTAAGCTATTAATACTCAAAACTTTAGGAGATTAATAATTTATTTATTTTATATTTAATTTATGTTTAAATATCTATTATATTTCATTTTTTATCTATTTTACATTCAGTTTATAATATATTTTAATTTATTATTTTATATATTTATTTTATTCTTATTTAATATTAAAATTTTTATAATTTAATTATTTTCATTTATAATTTATATTTGTAATATTTAATATTATCTATATTTATATATTTTTATTATCTTTCTCAACTCAACTTCTCTTTATCTTCTCTTTGACTTCGTTTCGCAGGAGGATTTACTTATTCATGGGGATTCCGTTTACGATATCATTGACAAACAGGATCACGCAACCATACAGGCTGAACTAAATCGGAACGTGCCACCGCAACCAGGTGTCAGCAGCAACAACAGCAGCAGTGGCATCGGTGTCGGCGTCGGCGTCGGCGATTCGACAGCAAGCAATGGTAACAGTGCTGCCACAAGTCTGGAGGGGGAACATCGCATGTTTCTCTGTCGCATGAATGTTAGCCGCAATGCGCGACGGCAAATGCGTTTCGGTGATCAAAAGGTGAGTGTATTGGTATGTATATGTGTGTGTTAGTGTGTGAGAGAGTGTGAGTAAATGCTTGTAGTCTCTGACAGAAATTGATGAATGAATCACCTGGGAGCGTGTTGCGTGCAACACTTTGCTAGTGACCAAAACAGAGTGTGTGTGTTTGTGTGTGTCTCTGTGAGAGAGAGACTGCAACACAACGCAATGAATTATGCATGAGTTGAATCATGTGAGTCGAGGCGCATGCGCATGCGTCGTCTGCCCCAACTGGCTTGCGACTTGACTTAGACACACAACTCAACTCCAATTCCGATTCCGACTGTGACTGTGACTGTGACTCCAACTGTTAGCCGTGGTCATACATCTTGCCATACCGACAGACATACGCTTAACTATAAGCTGACAAACGATGACAGTTGATGTGCTACAACGGGTGGGTGCTCACTCGCTCGCTTACTCTGCGCTACGCTGCTCTGCTCTGCTCTGCTCTGATTGGCCGCCTCCTCTTGTGCCTTCAACACATCATCACCATCAACATGATGATGATGATGTTGTTATTTTTGCTACTCTTGCTACTCTTGGTGTTGTCGTTGTGCCGCTAGCAATATAAATGAATGCGAACCACATCACACAACAATATGAAGTTGTCAGTCAGTTAACCAGTCAACGAGTCAACAAAGTACTTTACTTGCTTACTTGGAGCTTACAGGCAGGCAGTCTCAGGCGAGACCAGACCAGACCAGACCAGGCCCGACAAGACCAAATCTGTCAACGTGTTGAGACCAAGACCAGAAATGATGATGCTGAAGCTAAGGTGATGTGGCTGCTACTATGTATGTTCAAGCTTCTGTATCAACCGCTTGTGGGCGGTCTTTTTTATATGCATATGCAGTACTATATCTTCGTATACTCTCACTGGGTATATACACTCTAACAACAAGTTAAGTTTGTCATGCATAAATAACATATATGAACAGCATTAAAAACAAAGACAAATAAAAAATTGTCTCTTTCGATTTAAGAATCTTTATGCTTTCTTTTTAAATTGTCAAATTAAAAATATTTTTAATTTTTATATTTTAATATATTTTTATATATTAGAACCTATCGAAATTTACCAGAGTATGAAATGTGCAGCATACAGTAGTTACATTTTTTTTTTATATTTGCTTTATTTTTTTTACTTTTGTATTCATGAATATTTTTTTTTACTTACTCTTGAAGTGTTGTGCACAGATGTGCGCTGAGAGTTATGGAGATAAGACGAGGCGTTGACAGTTGCCGCAAACGTTTTTAATTAAGTTGCAAAGTTTGGTACTTTAATAAGGTGCAGGAAGTGTTAGCTTTATACTGTTGCGCTTTTATATATATATATATATATATAATTTTTTTTTTGTTTCCAATGTGTTACGCTACACAATATTTTTTCCCACATGTGAATTCTAAGCCCATTTCAGATTTAAAAAAATATATATATAAAAACCCAGATAATTTCTGAATTATTCAAATAATAATTCAGGGAAACTAGAAAAAGAATGAAAATATAATAGAAAGGTTCACAAATTATTATATTTTTTATTCTTCTTTTTGTTTGCCAAAATATAATGATTGTGGTCGAAATTACTTATTAAATTACTCAAAAATAATCATCATTATGATTGCAAAAAAAAAAAGAAGAAGTATAAAATCATAATGCAAACGAAAAAAATAATAATCATTACAAATTTATAATGTCTGGTATACATTTTTTACTATATACAAATTATAATACAATCGTGAACATTTTAGAAAGGAATATAACTAAATGAAGTTTCATATTTAAACATAGTATTGCAAGTTGTCACAGGACTGAACTTGGACCCAATAAATGAACTGTGAATGGCTTAACGATAACCTAGTGATAACGCAAAAGAAAAAAATACATATATATATTTAAGCAAGGCAATCGTTAATATGCAATAAAAGTGGAGCAATAAATAATTATGAATGAGGTCAGCATAGTTCAGTGCTAGTACCTTAAAGCATGGAGCATAGACAAGAGGCCAAAATAATAATAATAATAATAATAATAACAACAAGAAAAATAACAAAATGTCTCAACGACAAAGTAAGAGAACAGAAGTCGAGATGGCGACAGTGCAGGCAGTGGCGCCTAAGGTCGTCTCATTTCCTAAAAACCCAAAAAACAAAAAAAAAAAATAAAAAGAAAAACAACAAAGAAATATTTTATTTCTGACAAACCGAAGATTTCATACTCTCATAATTTTAGTGTATTACAAAAATGCACAACGTTCATTTCACAGCATATTTTGAACTTTATACAAATAGCATTACAACTACGAAAATAGTATCAAAATTCTGGTGAAATCATTGTACCCACGAAAAGTGTATAAAACCAAAGTAAAGAAAAAAACGAGAGACAACAATGTCTGCGTCATCGTTGGTCTGGGATCGGGTTCGTAATCGTAGTTGGAGTTGAACTCTCTCAGTCACAGCCGCAGAGTCGCAGTCGCAGGCGCCGTCAGAGACCAAGTCGAAATCGAAGTCGAAGTGGAAGTTGGGGCAGCATTTGCATTTAAGCAGATGAAAACGGACCATAAGCTACGAGAAATGCAATTGCAATGGTAAACTAAATGCAGGCACGTTTTAATTGGGAGACAATGGCTGTGACTAAAACTGATACACAGACTAAGTCTGAGACTATGGTTAAGACTTGGACTGCAACTGAAACTGAGACTCCAACAGGGAGAACTCCCATTCAGTTTGTGACTCTGACTGTGACTGTGACTGTGTCTGCGACATTCTGCGTATGCTTGCAAAAAACATTTGCAGTGATTGCCTTTTTTAAATTATGGAATCAGAGTAAAATGTCTATGAGAGAATTGTACTTCTATGGAATACTTGCTGTATACTGGAGTGGGAGTGTGTGTGTGTGTGTGTATATAAGTTCATGGTATAGTCCATAAATGGTCAATACTGTCGTGCGATCCGCCTTCATATAATGAATTTAGTCTTTAACTTACATGCATCCTTCTCTCTCCCTCTTTCTCTCTCTCGCGATTTGCTTTTTACAGGTCGTACTAGTACAGGGTCACTATTTGTCATTCCTGCCGCTTTGCAGTCGCAACGAGCCTGTCTTTTTAGCCACCTGCACGCCTATTGCCATGCCCGAGACACGCGAATGTGTGGTACAGGGCGCCACCAATGTCTTTACAACAATACATTCCATGGATATGAAAATTGCACACATTGATAAAAAGTAAGTACAATGATTTATATGTATGGCAACTCTATCAATATATCTGTAATATGTAAGAAATAATACTCTGTATATATATATATATATATTTATGAATATAATATGATCCTGCTCATTTTTAGCGGCGAATTTCATTTGGGCTATGACAAGGCAACGCTACAGAGCACATCCTGGTATAATCTGCTACATAGTGAAAATTTACGCGAGGCACAAAGCAAACATCGACTCAGTAAGTTTACTTATTTAATTTAATTAATATTTAATGATATGAAAAAGATTTTAATTAAAAGAGAAGAAATAAATTCGATCCGCAGATCAAATAAAATTAATTTATTTTATTGCCTATGTAGACTCCATATTTTTGATCGTCATTCTTCTATATGCCATGAGTATAATCATAGAGATAGATGTAAATATATGTCAGAAAAAATGGTGGAGCTCCTAAAGTCAATTTGTACATTTATTGATCACATATCAATATTAATACTATTTCAACATTTGTATAGATCAAATTGTTGTTTTTTTTTTATTATTATTGAATTTACAGTATATTAAAAATATACATATTAATTTTGCATTTCTTTCTCTCTCTCTCTCTGTCTCTCTTTCTTTATAAAGTTACGCAATCAGAACAGGATCGTAGCTGTATACTGCTTGTGCGCATGCAGCGTTCTTGTGGCGATTATGCTTGGGTGCATTTGGTGCTTCAAGTGCGTGACAGTCCCGATTCAACACAGCAGCCTGTGATCGTATGCACCAATCAGGTGCTGAAGTAAGTAACGTCTTTTCAATCTATCAAATCGTTTTTATACATATTTGCTTAACGGGGTCTCAACCTTCCTTAGCGATCGTGAGGCATCCATAATGTTGGCTAACTCTTGGCTCTATCACTATTATACGGTACAATCGAAGATACAATTTGGCATGCCGCTAGACAGTGCGATGCGTGTGCCGCCGGGTAGTGCCGCCAGTAGTTCAAGCGATTACTATAGTTCGCATCTACAGCAGCCGCATGGAGGCGGTGTCGGTGTCGGTATTGGCATTGGCCAGGGCATGTCCAGTGTATTTGGCAGTCACGCCCATCATCATCAGCATCAGCATCATCATCCCCATCATCATCATCATGCAACGGCAGCGACATCCTATCATCACCATCATCCGCATATGGATAGCAGTTACGGCGGCGTTTATCATGCCAAAGGCGTATTGGAACTAAAGGAGGATCAGCAGATCTATCGTTTTCCCACAGTTGGCGCCACTGGTGGCCTAGAACCTGTGGACTATAGTCAAGTGAATGGCGACGGCAGCAGTAGCAGCAGCAGCAACAGTAGAGCAGCAGTTGGTAGTCAAAAGTCTTCGCAATCAGCGACACCTCCGCCACCCAAGAAGCGAGCACGCAATAAACTTGGGCCACTTTATCTGCATGCCGAACGTTCTCCGACAGCAGCCATAACACCCGAGCCGGACTGTTATCCATTGCATCCGAGTGCAGCGTATGCTACGGCAGCCACAGCTGTTTCTGCTGGTGGCAGCAGTACCGATGCCTCCTCGTCGGTTGTATATGCCACGATTGTACCAACCCGTCCTCGCTTGTTGAACAAAACAATGCCGCCAGATCCAGCGGATTTCATAGAGCAATGGAATCCCAGTCCGCCTTGGTCGGAATCGGCACAGAAGGCATCTCTCGATAGTTTTGGTTCCTCACACGAATTGAGTCCCTGCATTACAACAACGCCGCCGACACCGACAAGTGCCACGCCACAACATGGTGCGCTTGGTGCACAGACAATTGGACCTGCATTTAGTTTTGAATGGATGTCGGATCCATTGGTACCGGTAGCCTATCAACAATGGCCACCCGCAACGGGTGATCATCATCAGCATCTTTCACAACATTTAGCAGCGGCTCAACAGCAGCAACAGCATCATCATCATCATCAGCAGCATCCACATCAACATCATCCACAACTACAGCGACATCATTCACAGCAACAGCAACTACAAAGACAACAGCATTCGCATACGCAGCATGCACAGCTAACGCTTCATGGTGCTCACGTGGCGCGTGTGGAGCTTACCGCCGAATCAATGGCGGGCACGGGCCATGCTGATGCCACGGCGGAACCGGTCGAGGATAGAGGTTAGTACATTTTGATTCGCACGTTTTGAATCTGAATTTAATTCTCGACCAGCTGCTAATCGATTTAGCACTCAAAACAAAACAGTTTCCAAAAAGAAAACAAATACGAAAATTACAATCGAATATAAATAAATGATTCCCTATGAGATACCCAGTATCAATAATTTCAAATATTATAAAACAATAGAAATAAAAATAATTTTAAAATTTTTCTCTTCATAAGTAATATTGGAAACATGCATCTGTGTGCAATCAATACAATAATTGTATCCGAAATTTGATAGCTCTAGCTAATTTAGTCTCTGAGATCCTAGCTATACATACGAACCGACATTATAGCCATGTCTAGGTAATGCATGCTGGGTATAAAACAACACAATAGTAGAAATTTCGAATAGAAAATTACAGTTTGTATTGTATTTCACGCTTCCTGACACGCTTCTACTATGTATGCTTTGAAATTCTTCATCTCATATATTCACATAATCAACTCATTTTCAGATCCAAAAAATTAGTAACCTGCGCATTACGCAAAGCTCGGGAATTCCAGCGCTGCTCGGCGTGCAACGGGCGGGTGATAATCACACTTAAATTAATTGCCACTTGTCATCTTAGCATTTAAATTATTTTTATCTAACTTTAAACAAAAAGAGAAGAAGAAAAAAAAAAGCAAAAATAAATAAATAAAAATATAAAAATATAAAAGAATAAAGATAGAAACACAATAGTTTAAATTATACTAGTATTAGCTGTAATTTATTATTTTAAGCTATAGCTAAAGCAACAGCTCCCGCTGCAGCTATTATTAAACCAACTAATATTGTGCTTCAAAAATAATGCTCAACAAATATGTATAATACTTTACAGTGTTATTTTGTTTAAAACAATAAACATTTAAATACTCTAATAATAGCACAGATTAGTTTGTATATTCATACTAGATAGCAATTTATATACATATATATATATATATATAACATTGAAAATTAGTTTTACGATAAGCAAATGGAAAAGCTAAAGAGCTCTATTAGTTTTTAAAAAAAAAAATATTAAAAAACATTTTTTAGTTGCTTTTTTTTATTGCGCGCTTTTTTTATGAGCATTTTATGTTATTTTGTAATTTATATTTTGTATGTTTCTTTTAGATATATTTGACGTATGTAATTCACTTTTAGACGAATTAGGTTAATTATTTTATTTATGTGAAGTTATTTATAAACAATATTTATTACCTACATAAATACCTTTTGCTTTTGCTTATACAATAAACAAACAAAAGTATTTCAAGTTGAAATTTTAAAAAACAAAAAACAAACAATTTTATGAATTTTTATTGAAAATATTTTAACAGGTAAAGTATTTCCATTATTCATATAAATATCAAGAAATTATACAATAACTATATAATATAATAATATAATATAATAATTTCAATTATCAATTATAATAAGCTACTCGATATAGTCAAAAGTTCTTCACTTGTCGCAGAATCAAAATAACTCTACGAAAGTATGAAATTTATGTACTCTCAAGGCGACTCTTGACATATATGATCAGTCTCAAAAAAAAAAGAAAAACAATCGAAATTTTATGGTAAATCTCTCATGATGTTAAGTTTCCATTAAATGCATTGAACTCTGAACCATTGCTACTGACAACACACAGTCAACAGTTAGTCAAGGCTGCTAAAAATGCTTTCGCCGAATACAGAGGTAGCGGTAGCCGTAGCCAAGAAAGGAAAATTCATGTTGCATACGCCGAACGATTTCATACTCTCGCTTACATGCACATTGTGAAGAAACTATTCAAAGTTACATATATGACATGACAAATGTTGTTCATGAAGTATTCTATATAATATTCTATGACTTATAAACATTTGGCCTAAACATATTTAACAGTAAATAAGGTATAAAAACTCATAACGATTCATAGTGACGTTTGCAAGCAAAATGAACGCCAGACACAGTCAAAATTCACATACAGCCCACTCACGGTGCCTGTTGCGATGAGACTCTTTTATTTGTTTTTTTTTTCCTCTTTTTTTTTGATTTTCTTTTCTTTTTTTTTTGGATTTCGGATGCAGTTGCAGAAATCTTTGGGTGATATCCCACAAATAATGTAAGTAGAATGGTCAGCCAGCCAAAACACAAACAAAACCCAAACCCAAACTCAAGCCCAAAGACAAAGTCAAAGCAACAAAAACTCAAACAACGTAGACGCCGCAGCTGGCGCGATTGAATGACTCCTCGTCGTTGTCTGAGATACTGGCTGAGACTGGCTATAGACTTGGACTGGACGACGACGACGACAACAACAACAACAACAAAAACAACAATAACAATAACAACAACAGCAAGAGCAACAACAAAGACAACGTCAACAACTACGACACACTTACAGGCGACGACGGGCCACAGCAGCATTCTCAGAAATATTGGTGTAGGTCACAGACAGAGATAACATGCTGCGCCAGCGCACACTCATATGTCTTTATATGTGTTTGTGTGAAAGTGTATGTACGATTCCTTTGTATATGTATATGAATTTAGTAAGTGTGCACATGTGTGTCTGTGTGTGTGTTTGTATATGTTTTGGGTCTCAGTTCTGGCCTCATTGTATGCAAATGTGCCACGATCAGCGCAACGAGCCACCACCCGCCCAGGCTGTTGATGGCCCAGCCAAATGATGCTCCTCCTCATGGCTATGCTTATGGGTGCCAGAATCGTTTTGTGTAAAAAAAATACGAGACTACAAAATACGAATACGAATACACTCGCAATCGCAATCGCATTCGTGTTCGTATTCGTATGCATATTCGCATTCGCATTCGCATTCGTTTTCGTACATTCGGATTCTCAATTGGGTTTTGAGTTGTGCGATTTTTGGCATTTTTGTATTTTCTTTGTCCTAGCTGAAAAAAAAAAATAAAAATAAAAAATCGAATGTAAGCTACAACGTTAACTCCTTTGGCCACAAGGAGCACGAGAATTGTTACATATTTAGCAAGTGTGTTAATAATTAGTCGAATTCCAGATACCCTACAAGTGTAAATATTAATTTTTTTTTTCAGTTGACTTAAAATTAATTTTATGTTTGAAGTACATCTAATATTATATTTAATATGTTTTATAATAGGATTTATTTTATATAATTGCAAATGCAATAGATGGAAATGTATAATAATTATAAACTCTTACAAAATATTTATAATATTATTATTATTATTATTAAAAAAAAAAAAACATTTCAACAGAAACAAGTAAATTTTACAACAACTGTAGTTGCATGCCCTTGGTTGCCACCCAGTCAATTTACTATGTACGAAACCTATGATAGAGTCTTATCACCTAAAACATACCTAAAATTTCAAATTTGTAATATTATAATTGTTTTTAATGTTTAATTATTGAAAATATTTAATATAGAATGAACATCCTGTAATATATATAATTATCCGAATCCATATTTTGACAAAAAGTCAAAGTTAGGTTTGACAAATATTCAAACTATCTTTTTTCTTTAAATAATAATAAGATTTAAATATATATTATTTAAAATTGTGCTTATTATTTTGTCTATGATGTGAACGTAAAGTATTCATCATTAAGTCCCTAAACCCTTTTCCCTTATCCCTATGTCTGTTAGCTCAATCATTTATCTTTTCCAGCATCCGTTTCAATTTGATAAAACAAACAAACTAAACAAAAAATTTGATTATCAAGTTGAAGTTACAACTAATATTCCATTTGATAAAGTCTATCATTCTAATTGTCACCAAGTCGTTATACCCTTGGATAGAATGTGTAATGGGTATAAAACCTAACCACATGCAATGCCTGGCGCGGCCTGGCCCATCCGGGGTCACGACACTTTTTGTGGCAAGCACGGACGAAACGGATGGCAGCCTCAGTCAAATAGTGGGAGAAGTATGGCAAAAGGTACACAAGGCCTAAGGCTACGACTGTTGTGCTGCTGTTGCCCCTGTGCCTTATTGTTTGGCCAACAGCAGCATCAGCACCAGCAGCAACTGTTCGTTTTCCTGCCTGGATATTTTTGCCAGGGTCTGACCGATGGCAATGGCGACTTTGACTCCAACTGCCAAGTTGAACGCTGCAAAAGCTGAATGCAATAGCAACAGCTACAGCAACAGCAACAGCATAAGCAACTGCAACTGCAGCAGTGACTGCAACAGCGACTGCCTGGCGTCAAGAGAATGCGTTGCGCTTGTTCCTTGGCTTTGATTTCGATGCATTGTGGCCATTTCCTAGGAAAAAATGTTACATGAAATTAATAAATAGGCAAATAAATGTTAAACAGCTGCTGTTTTGTACGTGTTCCTTCTTGTTGCTGTTATTGTTGTTATTGTTGTTGTTGTTGCTGTTCTTACTGCTGTTGCCATTTTGTTGTTGCTATTGTTGTTGCTGTTACTTTTGCTGTTGTTGTTCTTGTTCTTGTTGTCATTGCACGCGCACGGTAGCCATTGTGCTGCACACAGGGTGGTGATGATACCTTTGCCTCAGACTCAGTCTACCTTTTGCTGTTTATGTTTGTGTTGTTGTTCCTGTTTCATGGCATTTGCATAACACCAATGCAAAAGCAAAAGCGAATAAAAAAAAGAAAAAACAAAAAAAAAACAAAAAAAAAAAACAAATAAACAAACAACAGTCTAAACTGCAACACAGGATGTTTCCCAGGCTGCCACACTGCCACACTATACGACACACTTACACACATACAATATTATATAGTCAGATAGTGAGACACAGCACTACATATACTTCCTATCTCAGTTTCCAACCCATTCCTTGGACTTTTACCTGCTTCTTGGCCATGTCAAATCTCTAGTTTGCTTTGCCACTGCATGCCAAATCCTTTTTATGCAGTTCACAGCGATTGCCATGTCTTGGAATTTGCCTCAACAAAAGCGGCAGCAACGCCACAGACGCGCCACGGAACTAATGCAGTCATATTCCAAGGCTATAAGAAGAATATCTATCGATGAACAATGTATTCCGCTACGCCCTCACCAAGGGGCACATGCTACATACATACATATGTATATGTAGTATCTAGAACTTGACATAAAACATCGATGAGGCAGGTCTGCAATATCATAATATGATGCATTTTTATACTCTAGCGCAAGTCCATGAATTTGTCACTTACATAAGTTGCAGTGATAATCCGTATAAATTATATATACCAAATATATCAATCAAGTCTCCCAATTTTAAATCTATTGCAAATACTTCTCCCACAAATCGGACAACTAGTGAAAGGGGATCGATCGATTGTTGCTTAGACTTGCAAGGCTACGAAATCCGACTAATCTATTTAAATCTATCTAAATGTATTTTGTTACTATCTATAAGCTTATTTCACTATGATAAAGAAGAGTCCCCCATAAAGCAGGAAATCTTAAATGTTGATTTGAAAAGTATGATAAGTCAGAGTTCACTTTGGCGCCATACAGCATACAGCATATAAATATGTAAGCCGCAATCCGAGTAGTTGAGGCAAGTGTAAACGAACATAATAATCTGTCCATAATTTATACACAATTGTAAATAAAATGTGTACAAGAATAATTTACACATAAACAAAACGATGTGCCACAAAGCAAAAGAATAAAGAAAAAGAAAGACCCGCAAAAAAATCACCACACGTGAATGCTGCACAAAGTCTTCTACTTCAAGAGGAGATGCAAACGAACGTGTAGATAAAGGGATAGAGAAGACAGCAGTGCTACGATTAGAATGCAGAGCAAACAAGCAGAAGATGCGATCGAGCAGACCGGGTGACTGAGAAATTGATCAACGCTGTGGAGGGACATAAACTAAAAGCTTATTTAACATTAATTTCGCCACGAAAATCACACAGCAATTTAAACATCAGTTATATGAATGAACGAAGAATACGAAAAAGAGAGAGGGGAACGCAGGTAGACTGAGAGAGAAAGAGAGATAGATAGAAAGATAGATAGATAGATAGAGATAGTTGCAAACGTTATTGGAAGACATCACAACATGTGAAAATGTGCCCAGAAGACGCGTTCCGTCTCCTGCTATTTACTTCTCAGCCTATACCTCCAACTCTCGCTCTAGCTCTGTCTCTAGCTCTGGCTCTAGCTCTGGCTCTGGCTCAACCTGCCCCACTAGCTTAGCTCTTGTAATCTAAGCTGCCATTAAACAAAATACAAGAAAAACTTACGAAAACATATGCTACATATTACCGCCGATCCCAAGTAAACCAAGCCACGGATCACAACGGAGGCGGTGCAGGGGCCACGCGACGATTCGAATCGCACATTGACGGAAGTAAAGAAGCAAGCGCACAGTGGAACAACATTTATAAATTTCCAAGTAGAATTTATACAATTTTTGGAACATTTGAATTTGTATTTCATTAGAAGTCTAGCATCTGGAATTGCTAACTTTTTGTATTGAGACTTAATCTTTGATTCGAGCTTAAACTAACTTCATTCTGTACAGTGAGAGCTGCCCAACAATTTAGAATCTATTGCACGGAAACTCACCATGAGCCACAGAAAATTGCAGGACAATTGAATTAATCAAGTTAAAATATTTAAAATATTATATAAAATTCATAAGAAGTTTCATAATTCATCATAAATTACGGTATTTATTTTTTATGATATATTTCAAAGTTATATTCCATAGTCAAATGTAGCTGCCTTGGATGTTAGGAAGACTTGATATGCTTTTAGTGGGAGCGCTGTAGCTATAGTTTTTAGCTGTAGATGTTGTACTATGCAGTTGCACCTGCCCGTGCCTCAGTTGGATTCGCAGTCAAAGTACCTAGTTGCAGTCGCAGTTGCTGTTGCTGACGCTGTCGCTGTCGCCGTCGCAGTTGCATTCAAAGTCTAAGTCTTAGTTGCAGTCACCGTCATAGACAGAGCCTGCTCTGTTTTGAACTGTGGCCATGTGCAATGTTGATGCCGCTACACGAGAAGCATACCCCAAGTATATACCCCAAGCCAGGTACAAAGATTTAGAGCGACATTAGAGCAGTCAATCCATCATGACTGAACATTACCATAAATTACACAGAAATAATTGATTATTACGAGTAGACACAGCGGCCAAAGACAGAGCCAAGGCGCACTTGAGTGCTGCTACAACAAGCAGTTCACTTGCATGTTTCTACATACATACATACATACATACAAACATACATATATGTGTTCAAATATCTCTCTCCCTCCCCCTCTGTGTATATGTGTTGGTTTGTTGGGGGCATTGGCGAAACTGCTGCTACGTTATTTTACGCAGTTTAGCAAGCGCACCGATTTAGTTTAAATTACGTTTGCAAAGATGCGCAACGGCCTGGTCAACTCTGTAGTCAGTTTCAACTCTCTCTCTCTCTCTCTCTCTCTCTCTCTTTCTCTCTCTGTTTAAGCCGTCTGTCGGCTTTCGGGTAATCAGTTGGCTCAGAATGTAAGCACTTTGAACTCACAAACCTGCTCGGTGTACGCCTATCAACAGTCTGAGTAAATGCATAGCCACAAAACTACAACTAAAACAATATCAACAACAACGAGAATGAAAAGTAACAGTTGATCCTAATCGATTGTAGGATACCCCGCATTTGGAGTGTATATCGATAGTGACTCCTACACATAATCACATATGCAATATTCTGATATAATATGATATTTAAGTCTAGCAAGGATCTAATATATTCTAATAGATTTTCAGTTATTATCCTAGTTATTATACAACATTATATATCAATTGCATGATCAATTGCAACATTTAAAAAAGTAGCACAATTTTAATATACCCAATGTTCGCCTTTTTTAAGATATAACAAGTAGGGAAAGCTGCAGTCGCACGCATGCAAAACTAATATATCGTGTTCCTTTAAATAAACAATCTAATATTTGACTTACACAGATACATTCGCTCCACCAACCCCTTTTCCCCAACCCTCTATTTCGTGACCATTCTCTTTTGTTCTACATAAATGATCTAAAAAGTTCTTTCTTTATAAACCGATCGATATTATTTTTTGGTGCCAGAACTGTTTGACATTGATCTTCCTTAGACATACTTTAAAATTAAAATAAAAATAGATAGTTTGCGTTTAATTTTTATACCCTTGCAGGAATTATGACCAGGAGCTTGTAACGCCCGACAGACCCAACAAATTATATATATTCTTGATCAGCATTGACAGCAGGAATCAAATATTCATGTCTGTCTATCTGTCTGCCAGTTGCAAAACAAACTATGTGAAGCGAACAAATTGAATCGCCTTTGCTTTTTATTCTGACATCCTTACATCTTACGTATATCTTATTAGTTTTACATCCTCTCTCAAACTATGTTTTTCACTATTCACTCAAAAGTAAAATATTGCAATTTGGGGGACAAAAATAGTATAGCAATTGTTTGTTTGTAGTGCCGCCAACCAATATTATAACGAGTTTCAAGCTAAATATCTTTTGGCCAAATCACAGGGGATCGATCTGACTGAGTGTTAACCAGAGAAAGAAAGAAAGAAATAAAGAGAGAGAGGAAGAGAGAGATAAAGAGAATAGCCATTTAATAAGGCTACTGTCGCTCAGATGATGCTTTGAATGATTGCAAGTGGCGATAATAAGCGCAGGACTATGCGGAGCTGTCATTACGTCAACTGGAAATGAAAGAGGCTTTATCGCGTTGACGCTTGAAGTTTATTACAGTGACATTTCAATTCTTCTGATTGGGATGATTCCGGTATTAACAATACGCTCTCCGCCACAACAGGCACAAACAAAACCAAAGCCAACTGATCGAAGTGATCACAAGGCAACTAGCAATCAATCTTTGAATTTCGGATTGATCGCTCTCTAGGTTTCTCTCTTTCTCTTTCTTTCTCTCTCCATCTCTCTCTCTCTGTTTTGCTATTGAACTTACTTCTTCACTCTGCATTGGTTGTTTGAATTGATTGATCGTTGTAGTTTTATTGAATGATTGATATAAATGCTGTTTGGCAGCAATTGGAAGAGCTTCAGAAAGGAAACAATAGTTTCAATTACAATTGCCACAACTGTGGGGAAACTATAATACAAGTACAATATGCTTAAGAAATCTTACAGGCTATGAAATCAAATACTCGTAAGCGCTAAAAATATTATTAGGCATTGAAATATTGTATGTTTCCAAGGTGTTCGCACGCCAACTATGTATAGGAGCACAACTCCAAAGCTCTAGTGTTCAATCTTTAACTTCAACTTGAGCTCGTATTCTTATCAAGATGCTTTCAATGTGCCGTTTAGGATTTTCATTTGTAGCATTTAGCTGTGAAATACTCTAAAAAAAAAAAATATATATATATATATATATATATATAAATATATATATAATAAATCCAAATTGTGGGCGCAATGTGAATTCCAATACAAATACAGGTCCTCTGTATAGTTTCACTAGATCTCTTTGGGGGCCAACTCTCTACTCTAGTACACAAATATTACACTACTGCAAACTCGACTGCTTCTGCCACGTTGCCCGGTACTCGTAAATTACAATAAATTATGTTGAAACTGATTATTCGACACAATTTATGAGGCCCTTTAAGTGGGCGTGTGCACTTTTATTTTATTGTGAATGATGATGTAAATGATGTTCGTAGGCACAATTTTATATTGTGGTTGTTGGTGTTGCTCTTTTCTGATCCTCTTGTTGTTGGCTGTTGCATTAAAAAAAAAAAACAAAAAAAAAAAAAGGAGAAATAACGCGACTCAGGTCGAACTGTGGGTCGAGTTGAGCTTAGGTCAAGTTTTGGGCGACAAGATGGGTGATGGGTTAATGAGCGAAGTCTTATAAATTATGGCATAAGCCAGCTATGTCCATTTAAAGTCAAGTGCGGTAATTGTACAAAGATATTAAATCAATGCAGTCATGGAAATTAACTTCTAGCACAAGCAACCACAGTCAATGTCTATTAAATTGTTTTCAAAGATAACTGAGCCTTGAATATTTTATAGCAATTAACTAACTGAAAGCAAACATTTTAAGGATTAGGCAGCGAACTCTTTAAAAACAGGTTAAATTCAAGAAAGAAATTTTAAGTTCAACTCACCGACGATTTCATATCCTTGTTAACAATAATTTTATATAATGATCTCAATTTTATCCGAGCGTATGACAGCTATACCTATGTTATAGTTATCCGATTTCTATTTCCAATTTAATGATGAAAACTTAGATACTTTGGTGCTGATAGATAGATATCGATACTTAGATATTGATACTGAACTACAATGCATATAAATGTCGTTAATTTCTGGGCAAACTAGGATATGTTGGTTCCTTTACTTACATTTTATAGCTATTATAGCTACCAATGGATCTACATAGATGTAAACAGTAGAAAATATTTGCAAATATATTTAAATAATTTTAAAATATATTTTTCGCATTAACTTTGCCAAATAGACTTGTTGCTGGGTATTATGTTTATTTCTTTCTGTTGCTTACAAATTCCCATGCTATATATACCCCATTTTATCCAATTTTCAATGAGTATCGAGTATAAAAATATACGAAATGTGGGAGTGTGTTAACAACAGCAACAACAACAACAACAACGAGAGCAAAGCACCAAAAAAAAAAAAAAAAAACAGTACGAGCCTATCGACAACGTCAAATCAGCGACTGCTGCGTCGATGCGCTGTAGCAGACTTATAAAGCACACATCATCACCATCAGCAGCAACAACAACAGCAGCAGCTGCGATGCGACTCAATGCGACGGCAGTGGCAGGCAGCATCATCAACAGGCAATCGACTTAAGCAAGTTAGGAACAAGAGAAGCATCAGTATCAGCAGCAGCAGCAACAACAACAGCAACAGCAAAATCAGCACTGCGAAGCTTTTGGAGCTGGATCTCTGAAACTGGGCAAATAGCCTTGCAAAGAGCAAGCAGTGGCGTAGCAAAAATTTAATTAAGAAAATCAAGCCAAAAACTGCGTTGGGCGAGGAGCGTAGACGAGCGACGCCAAAGACGTGGCGACGACGCGACGACTACGACGACGA
The DNA here is from genome assembly GCA_037044475.1 of Zaprionus obscuricornis. Classification (NCBI taxonomy): domain Eukaryota; kingdom Metazoa; phylum Arthropoda; class Insecta; order Diptera; family Drosophilidae; genus Zaprionus; species Zaprionus obscuricornis. The sequence continues at coordinate 115,649 of JBAMBR010003773.1, forward strand.
CAGCGACGACGACGGCGACGCTCCAGCTTTCATATCTGATGGAAAAGCAAGAGCAGCGACAACAGCAACAACAACAAAAGCAACTGAAAACGAGCATTGCAAAAATTTGATGCTTTTGCTTTGGCGCAACGCGATTTGGATCAGTGCGACACAATGAGGACCACCACCATGCTGTGCCACAGACTCTGCCTGCATGCGGGTGTTTTGCTCTTGTCAACAGAAAATACAAACAAAAAAAAAAAAAACATCAACAGCAACAACAAGAAAGAACGGATTTCAATGATTATTCATTGGGCATGGCGCATACTACTATAATCAAAACACACTTGTCTTCCACAAACAATTTTAGCAATTAGAATATCAAGCAATGCAGATCTTAAAGCGTTGCAGCAATTGACATTGCCCGAAAGATCACAGAACATAGCCTCGCACACTCCCTCTTCATTTAAGTATAAGTGTGTGTGAGTGTGTGTGTGTGTGTATATGTTACTTTAATGGCATTTCTGTGGAATAACACAAACAGATGAACAGAGAAAAACGCCCCGCGCTTTGTGTGTGGCCGTTAAAGGCTTAAAACCTAAACTTGGAAGCAGAAAATGTAGAAAAACCAACGAAAGACTTAGGACACAAACTTGCAAATTAAAGCACATTAATTTTGTGGGCCCAGTAACTGAAAGATGAAACTAACTTAGCCGAGACGTAGTTTGCGCCTTCGATGATTGATTACAACAGTCGTCGCGTCGTCGTATCTTCTCTGCTTCTTTTGTGCATGGGAAAAAAGTATCATAATCATAATAATGATAATAAAAATGGAAAACTTCTAGACGCCATATAAATCAGAGCAAAATATGAATTGCTGTTTTGTCTGTGCACAGTGCTCAAAATTCAGTGCTCTGACTATGGTTTAAGCTCAGACGCTAGCTATGACTCTGATTCTGATTTTGACTCTGACTCTGACTCTGACTCCGACTGTGGCTGTGGCTCTGACTGTGTTTATTTCTTTTGTTTACTGCATTATGTTGGCTTTTGTCAATTGCCAAAGACTCGGACGATGTACAGTGGGTACAATTTAATAGTTGTACGTAGAAAAACAAATTATTATTTTACTATAAATAATAATATAAATTATTGATTAATGATTATTTATACTATGCTATCAATTAGCCAATGCTGGCAATACTGCCAATTTATAGTAAATATCGTACATAGCGTATGACAATTTGATTTGAAATATTGAATATTCATTTAGCAGCACAGACACTTTCTCCACTGTTCATTGAATGTTGTTGTGATATTGTGTTTGTACGACTACTTCGAGTGCATTGTGTTCCATTGCGCCAGTAATTCTGTCTGGGCAGCCTTTTGTGCACAGTTCTTGTAGATGCAGCTAGAGACCAGAGCACAGAGCACAGAGCACAGACGAGTCGCCAGAGTCGTTTGCTGCTTTGCCAGTTGTTGTTGTTGTTGTTGTTGTTGTGCTTGTCGCCGGCACAGTTTGTTTTTGTTTTTCTTTTTTTTTTTTGGGTTTTTTTTTTTTTTTTTGGAGTGCTCATTGTCTGTGTGGGAAACTGGCGCGCTTTGGGCTTGTAAAAACTTCTGGCGAACAATGTAGTATCAGCATAAGCAACAAAAGTCCAAAGTTGAAGCAGCTTTTCAGCTTTTCAATGCCAAATGGTTTATGCATTGGCGCATTACCAATCATAAAAGCATGAGCATTGCGCATAAGCATTTTGGACAATGAGCAAACGCCACATAAATTTACAAATGGCCAGCGACATCGACTGAGACAGAGACAGAGACAAAGAAAGAGATACCTAAAGACAGAGAGAGAGAGAGAGAGAGAGAGAGAGAGATAATGATGTTGCTTACGAGTGCGATATGCATATGCGGATAGTTTAACCTAGTTACAAAAAAAAAAATATACGAAAAAATGAAAAAAAAAATTGTTACTTAGGATACGACAAGCAAAAAAAAAGAAAGACGCGCGTTTCATCTTTTGGTGCCAATCATTATATTTTAACAGCTTGTTTGCTCGCTTGTTTTACAAATTGAAATCGCCATCCACATCCATGTCCATGTCTATGTCCATGTCCACATTCACAGTCACATCGATTCCAGACTACACCAAAGTCTATAGCAATAGCCGTAACCAATGTTACAATAAATTTAAATAAACACAAGAAATTCTCTTTTTTTCTTATTTTTACTCTGTACTCTGTCCAGTCTAAGTTGCCTGGCAACGTTTGCCGTTGAGCTGTTCAGTATTTTTTTCCGTTTTGCATCCTGGCCTAATCGTCGCGTTTAATTTACTTAAATTATACTAATGATCTTGAGCATTGCTCGCCAGCTTGCCAGCTTGCCAGCTTGCTAGCTTAGCAGCATTGCATAGGCAAACGTTGAAGCTCAAGTCATTTGTTTTGGCTCGTTTGCAGGCGGCTCAATTGATTTGGCCAAAAGCCAGCCGCCAAACGACGCCGCCAATGTTGTCCAAGCCAAAGGGGCGAGTGCGAAATGTGAGTGTTGAAATTGAGGGCTTAGTCTCTGTATATATGTGTGTGTATGTGTGTGTGTGTGTGTGTGTGTGTATGAGTGTCGCTAGATATGGCCTGACATTTAGATGAAGTGTCTGTGAATCTGAGACGGGTCTCTCAACAGCTCCAGCTGAGCTCTGCTCTGCTCTCTGCTCTCTTGCTAAATATCTACTTGATCTTTGTCGCTGTCTCTTTGCCATTTCATTGCGATCTTCTTGTTTCTGCTTGTTTCTTCTCGTTTCTACGCCATTCTACACTGTTCTGCCGGCCGCCCATGTAATTCCATTCATAAACAAAACTTTAATTTTATTGCACATTCAAGTTGACACAGTCAACGTACAGATCGCAGTTTCTCTTTCTTCTCTTTCAAGACAACTCTGTGCCATGTGAAGGCGTTTGCCAAATGCTTGTGCATTTTGTCCAGTTCACAAACTTGCTAACGATTATTGTAGACTGTTTGCTCAAAATGGCTCAATTAGTTCTCAACTGGCCAATATTGATATGGCGGCATCTTGATAAACTTTATAGATTGCCACACTATGCCACATTGCAAAGATTGCTAGGTAACTTGTCAGTAGTTTTTGGTATGTACAAAATAATCCAAGGATGATGCCGAACATGAATATATATTTATATATATATATATAGATTGGGATACAGAGGAGCTAGCTAAATTGTCAGTAGTTTTTGGTAAAAATTAATTCATTTTTATGGAAAAATAATTAAAGATGATTAACTTGATGCTGATCATGAATATATATTTAAATATATATATATATATATATATATATATATATGGATTAGGACACAGAAGAGCTTGCTAAATTGTCAGTAGTTTTTGGTAAAAGTTTTATATAAAAAAAAAATAATCAAAGATGATTAAGATGATGCTGATCAAGAATGTATATATATATATATATATATATATATATATATATAGATTGAGACACAGAGGATCTATTTAACTTGTCAGTAGTTGTTGGTGAAAATGAGTTAGTTTTTTATAAAAAAAATAATCTGAGATAATTAATATGATGCTGATCAAGAATATATATATATTTTTATATAGATTGAAGATTATAATTGTACAGTCGGGACATAGAAAAGCTAGCTCAGTATATGTATGTATAATATTTAGTTATATAAATTTAAAATTTTTGCTGATCATTATAATTCCAGCTGATCATGCTAATCAAGATTGTATATGTTTATACATATTATGAATTACCATTGCCATCAGTTGTGTCATTGTCGCTAAAATTGATTAAGAAAAAGAAAATTATTTTAAGATCATAATAATCACAGATCAGATCAAAATATTCTCAGTGGATCATGTTTAGCAAGAATATATTTATATATGTTATATGTTTACGTTATGGCATCTGTGACGCTTCCGATATTCCGATATGTTGAGTCTATATGTTTCTGTTTAGGATCAGTTTCCAAGTTGATTTTTATTATTATGTGCGTCAAATCGCCAAGTAATAAATAAAATAATAATTGTGCTTTTTTTCTTACTCGTTGTAAATATCTTAAAAGGCTACAAAAAAAAAAGATTTTAAGACTTCTTCATAGTAGATCAATTTTCTGACCTTTCGTATAATTTGATCATGTGCATTTTATCTGTTTTTTCCACTCAAGTTTATTTGATACGCATACAATGGCGAAGCATAAAAAAAATTAGCTTGGACTAGTTGAATAAAATATAATAAAATAAAATAATATATATATATAGTATATAAATATATATTTTATATATTATACACGCCATTTTTGCCATTGATCTCAATGGAAAAAAAATATTATTTAATTAATTAATAGTGAAAATCGTATAGACGATTACGTTGACAAGATAAAATGCCAAGACAAAGTCAAGAAAACTACAAATGTCACAAAATAACAAACATACACACAGACACACACACACACACACATGCATGTATACATAAGTTATAGCCAAATGCAATAAATTGTGACAAAAAGTCAGCTTAAATATATTGGCGAAGGCGTCAAGGCGTGACATTGACCCTCGATAACGTTGTTAACTGCCTGAGTCTAGCTCTAGCCTGTCCATGCTTGCCCCAAGTCTGTTGTACATTGACTGTTGTGTTGTGTAAGTGTGTGTGTGTGTGTGTGTGTGTGTGTGGCACAAATCTCAAAATGTTATCGTAACAGCTGCAAAAAGCAACAGCAGCAAAAGCAACTACAAAACATTTTATTTAAAAGTGCATAAAAATGTTTATTGGCTGGCCAAACTGAAGTTTTACTTTCAAACCAAGACTTATGCTTATATTATATACTATAGTATATTGGCCTACAAAATTGATGAGAAAATTAAGACTTAAAAACTGAAAGATATCAAATAAATTTTTCTTTTTTTTTATATATTTTTATTTTATACGCTTGCGAAAGATATAATAAAGTTTGGAGACGGCGTCCCTTAGTCTATTTCTGTGGCCGGAATTTGCAGCAAATCGAGCTACTATATTATATAGCTAACATAGGGAAAATCGGACAAAAATAAAGCAACTGCCAACATGATTTATGTTTTGGCCTGAGCGTCTCAGCTGAGATTAGAATGAAAATACATAGGACTGCTAATAAAAATATCATATAGCCGCAGCTACCATGAGTAGAATCAATAGAAATCAAAGTGTTTCTATGAGAAACTGTTTGCCTGAAACTTTCAAGCATAAATTTGATTTTATTTGTATTTGTTGCACAGTGTTATTAGACGGTCAGGGCCAATGCTTAGCTCTGAAGTTGCTGCTGCTGCTGCTGTTGTTGCTGTTGTTGCCGTTGTTGCTGCTGCAAGTGGCATGCCAGCAGCTGTTATTCTAACAATAATAACAACAGCAACAGTATGAAACACAGCTGTGTGTGTGTGTCTTAGCACACAGTTAAATTATTACCAAGATATTTATATATATATATATACAACAATTTTATTTTGCAAGCAATTGCAAGAAAAAATATTTTTTTGATTTGTAATTTTCTCACGGCCCATTGAAACAGAGGGAGAAAGACTTTCACGAAGAAAAAAAAACAACAATTGGTAGAAATTGAAAAGGCAATTGGTTTTGTCATTGACACAATTGAATTTGAATATTTCGCGGCGGCAGATTCATAATTAGTCAGCAGCAGTAGTAACAGCAACAGGAACAGCAGCAGCAGCAGCAGCAATAGTAACAGCAACAGCAACAGCAACAGCTGCAAAAGGAGAGACAACAGCAACATATAGCTGACAACGACAAAACATTGGAGCATACAAATGGTGTTAAGGCAGCGAGCGCAGAAAATGTAATTTGTTTTCACACAACATAATCAACATGATAACCCCAGCCAAAACGTCTTTAGATTGAGTCTAATGATGATAAACGCTTTTACTGTGAGGTAACTACAGACTTCTGACACCGACGCAGACGGGGCAGAGATGTTGCTTGGTTTGTACTTGGATGTACGATGCTCGATGCTCGGTGTTATACGTTGTAAGTTGTACGTTTTCTTGTCGTTGTCCACCAGCAATGGTCTCGTGCAACTGTTGCAATGGGGCAACAGCAACAACAACAACTTGCTTTTGGCATGGCCAATAATAAGTCAACATTCCAAGGCGTGTTAAGAGATGCTCGATTAAATGCCTCAATTGTGGCTCATATTGAACACCAAGCGAAGATCGAGCAGCGGTCGAGCGGTCGAACGGTTGAACAGTTGAACGGTTGAACGGTCGAGTGGCAAGCGGCCAGCAACATCGACCCAGCAACCATCGACACCAATGCCACCACCTGTCTGCGAAACGCTTTAAGAAGAAGAAGCAGCAGCAACAGCAACAGCGGCAACTGCGGCAGCGGCAAATAGCACCGCCCCCACACCAACGATCATTTTTGTAGCCGTTGCAAATATCGAATGTTGCACTGTTGCCTGTTGCCAACTATTGCTGCAATGCTTGCCTGACTTTTAGCACTGTCGATGCTCGTACAACAGCAACAGCAACTGCAACAACAACAACAATAATAACAATAACAGCTTCGAATGGGCGAAATCGTTTAGTGTCGTACCTAACTAAGAAAACGTATTTTCAATATCGAAATTATTATTATTAGCTGACAGCAAATCGCAGTTTGAGACTTTTGTTGCTATTGTTGTTGTTGCTGTTGCCGGCGCATATTGTAATAAATGGACAGGCCAGTTATTGTATGCACTTTATATACCTTTATGATATGCGAGTGCTAAAGCTCGAAACATAAATGAACTCTACAAACGATCGGGCAACTGCAATCGTTAATGCATTTTGTTGCATTTACAAAAAATATTTTCATATATTTAGGTAATTAATTAAAACTGTAAAATATAATTTCAAATATTGCTATAAATCTTCTCAAAACATAATTCGAAATTGACAAAACAAAGCTTGTTTAATTATAAATAAATAATGAGAACTTAGTTAAAATTTTAAATACTGTTTCTGAAATTATATAAATTAAATAAATTATTATAAATTATAATTATAAATTAATTTTATAAATTATTATTATAAATTATAATTAAAAAATATAAATAATATTTTAAATGCCATTCAAAAACATTTTATTTTTCTACTCTAGCTAATTTGAAAATTGAATTTAAGATTTTATACGCTGGTAATTTCAAATATTTCAAGTTTTTACATGAAATTCATATGCTTTTTAAAGTTTACAAATCAATAGAAAAATATTATATATTTTATATAATAACAAGAAACAGATAAATAGTTGCGACTATAAGATATCCAGTATACAAGTACATTTATATAAAATTATTGGATCAATGCTAAAATAGATTTATGGATAAAGTCGACAGGTTCGTTTGACAGTGCAGAATCGCAACAGCTAAAAAATTTATAAACAAAATAAAAATGTAAAACTAAAACAAAAAAAATATATATATAAAATAATATAAAATATCACATTACAAATATTTTAAATTGGATTTTCTGATTTTCGAGCCTAAACTTTACCTATAGACTGTAGATTATTATCAGACTTTACTAAAATTATATTTTAAATTGATATATGGTATTTTCTCAATGTGACAGACTAAGCTTGGCAAAAATATAAAAACAAATACAGTTGAGTCGCGATAATTCGTACCCCGTTAATTCGAAATTCTCAATAATTCGTAAACATTTCTGTTCCCTTGAAAAGAAATTCAATAAATAATTTGAAAATAATTCGAAATACTCCACAATTCGTATAAAATATGATCCCCGTGCCATTTTGAATTATAGAGAATCGACTGTATATAAATTTTGCTTAGAGAAAAAAATAAAAATTTTGCAAATTTAAATTTTGTAGAGTCTGAGACATTCTCAAATCAAATCATTTGTTGCTGCTGATCAAGAATCAAGAATATATATTTTATTTAGTCAGTATTGCATTTTTTTTTATCATTAACTGTCATTATATTCATATTATGGTAATGCCGGGTATAAAAATATAATTGATTATAGCATTTTTTTTTTTTTTTAAATTCACCTAACAAATCAACTAATTGTAATTTTCAATATGTTTTATATTATATGCAAGTATTTCAACATCATCTACTTCAGGCGCATCAACTGCTGCCTCAACGATTCGTATCATTTATGTTGTTAGTCTTTATGTTGTTATTGTTGTTGTTGTTCAGCTTCTAAAGGTGAGAAACTGGCCACATTGCTGTCGGGCAGCGCGCTGCACCCACAAATACACAAGCACAAATATACGCATACCAGGCAAACGAGCAAAGTCGACTTAATGATATCCTGTAACTGAGATTTACAAACAATTCTTCAGGTTTAACAACAGCAGCTTAATATACACTTGTATATTTATTTCAAGTTACAAGGGGAAAGGGGGAAAGTATAGCATAAAAATTATAAATATTCACTCAATATTATTCAGACGAATATGACTGAAGCTGTCTGACTGATCATGATCATACTTATATTTATATATCTATATATTATATGTCATATGTACATAGGACTCATTCACAAACC